>CM028353.1:21911722-22053722 GCA_016618105.1 Dendrobium huoshanense | reverse complement strand
CCGAGAGAGGCCGCCACTCTACTAGTAGACCCCCGGTACCCTCACATAAACCTGTAAGATTGGCCTCAGTGATTGTCAAACCAAAGGGGGTTGAAGTCCAAAAGTCTGTGGATCTTAAAGGAAAAAGACCTAAATCTCCTGAAAGGAGATATGTGCCAAAGAGAACCAAGTTGGAGAGTCTGCCACCACCTCCTAGAACTTCTAAGTTCATTCTGCAGCTCCAACGAGTTTCAGCCAACCCCGCTCCGAGTGCAGTTGAATTGATGGATGTTCAGGCTAGTACTCCAGTTGTTACAGTTGATAGTCCTGCCACAGCCAGTTTGATTCCGGATCCAATAGTCACCGTTCCTGCTACCCCAGTTGATGATCCCCAAAGTTTGAGTGTCATTCCTAGGCCCCTTAGTCAGGTGTCTGAGGACCTTACCTTACCAGATGTGGGAACTATCACTTTACAAGCTCCTACTTCTCCTGAGGAATATGTCCCTCTCCCTGTAGAGGATGCCACTCTTCTGACTACCAGTTCTGGGATAGTCGAAGAGGAGAGAATTGACCAGGATTTAGAGATGGAAGATGAACCAGATACAAAGTCTCAACCAGATCCTAATCTGAAACTTACAGAAATCATTGCCCTTATGGATTCTGAAGAGTTGTTTGATATGGCTGAGTATAAAGGATACTTACCCCTTGACCCTAAATCGATTGGGGATAGACCGGTCGAGGAGGTAGTCCAAGAAATAAGGAACATCTTGTTGAACAAAGAAGGAACGGCTTCTTTCGACCCTGATATGGATGATCTCCTTGGAGATGAAGATGATTATGTTGGGGGCATTCATGTGGTTGAAACTAGAGGATCCAATAAAGAAGCTGAGCCCAGCAAGCGCCGATTTGTTAAAGATGATGATCCGCATGCTGTTGAGTCAGAGTCAGATGAGTCTGTAAAAGATAGAGATGAAGAACATATAAAAAACTTGGAGACTCAGCTCGCTAGCATGATGTCACAAGTTAGAGAAATGCAAGAGAAGTTGGACAAATCACAGCAAGAGTCTTTCGTGATCCACCAGTCAGCTCGAGAGCTCACAGAAAAGGCCAAAAGGGCAGAACTTAATTCCAGACCTCTCGAGTCACCACCTGTGACTCTCCCTTGTCCAGTAGAGACACCTCCAGTTCACCCTGCAGTTTCCACCATTCCTCCGATCCCACCTCAGAAGGATATCAAGCAGTTAATTGAGGACCAGGTAAGGGAGGCCTTAGCCCATGCTCAAGGAACTGTGTCTATTTCAAAGGGTAGACCCTACCCCGAGGAATATGACTTAGTTCCTTACCCAAAGGGCTTTGTGCCACCAACTTTTAAAGTTTTCACCGGAATTGAAAATCCGAGACAGCATCTGGCCCACTTCCGAGCAAGCTGTTGCAACGCAGGAGGGTCAGATGCTCTACTATTTCGCCAATTTGTAAGTAGTCTGTCCGGCATTGCTTTTGAATGGTACGCCGATCTGCCCAACGGTTCAGTAAGAACCTTTAGCGACCTAGAAAATCTCTTTCTCAAGAGATTTTCCGGAGCGCAACAACGCACTACTGTGGGCGATCTCGTGGTTGAAAAGCAAAAGCCGGGAGAGTCTCTAGTTGAGTACATCTTGAGGTGGCGAAACCTCTCGATGAAGTGTGAACCCCAGTTGCAAGAACAACATGCTGTGGAGATCCTGTTGAAGAATATCCACGGTCCTGTTGCTTTTCTCCTGAAGGGTTTCACTATTAAAACTTTTGAGAAACTTCTTAATAAGGCTAGCAATTTGCAGGAAGAGGCTCCTAGGATGCCATTCTTACGAGAGCAGTCTGAGGAAAGGAAGGGTCCAAAACTGGTGAAGACATTTGAAAAGAAAGCTGTGGTCTCAGCAGTAGATAAAGGAAAGAGGCCAGTGGTTAGTCAGCCTAGCACTCCACTTCCACCACAGCCGCCTCAGAAGCAGCCCTTTCAGATAGTTCCTCAACATACTAGAGATCCCTCTTTCATCCCTTTTAGAGAGAGATTGGCAAAGCCTTATCCATTTAAAAGGGAGTCAGTTAAGAAGATCTTTAGAAGTCTGTTAAAGAAACCAGATTTTCAGTTGCCAGAGGCTAGGAGGCCTGAGGACGAGAGCAAGAAAGATGATCCCAAGTATTGCCCGTACCACAGGATGCTTAGTCACCCTCTTGAGGACTGCGTTGTGTTCAAAGATTGGCTTGAGAGGAACTACACCCAAGGTAACATCATAATACCTAAGGAATACTTGGTCGATCCAGAAAAGGCTTCAATTAAAACCATTTCAGGTAATCCTCTTAACTCTTCTTGTTTTGTTGAAGATGGTTGGGACATTGCTTTGTCCCGGGCACTTAAAAAGTCGATTAACAAGTCTTTTCGTCTTTCTCAACAGCTGACTACGATAGCCCAGGCCCCGGTGTGGAAAGTTGACCTGGACGCTTCGCAGAAGGATGTTGAGCCACTTCCCTCTCCAGTAGTCTTAGGAACTACTGAGAAAAATGTGAAAGAAGAGAAATCTGATTTTGTAGAGAGGAAGTGTGTAGATGAGAGATGTATTAGAATGGCGGATGGTGGTGTTAAAACCCTTTCCCCTCTTTTGTTATCTGATTTTTACTTTGCCCCATCAAAGGCGAAGGGTCAGAAGATGAATAAAAAACATCCTTCTACTTCTGTCTTGATGATTAACCATGAATCTCAAATGCAAATTGATGACTCTCCTGTTTCAAATCAAACTCCTAATGAACCAAATATTGAGTTAGTCAAACCAACCTCCCCGAATCGACTATTCAAGAAGAGGTCGAATATGAAGCTTTATCAGAAAGTGATTTCCCTCAGATTAATTTCCAAGGAAATCCTATCTTGATAGAACTTTCAGATTCTGACTCACTTTCAGAAAATGATGATCCAACACCTATGGTGTGTGTAGACACTGCCCTAGTTTGCCCGCCCGAAGATGTCGAGCAGGTGCAACTCCGTGGCGGTAAAGTCTTACCCCCTAGGTTGCCCCCTCAGGATAAAGGCAAGCAACCTTCATTCGAAAATCTAAGTCCGGATTCCCCTCAACAACCAGAATTCCCTTTAATTCCTCCGGGTTTCGAGTCTGTCGTTCCTAAGGTTGATTACAATGTTCTAGCCCACCTTAGGAAGTTGCCAGCAAAATTAAGTATTTATGACGCCCTCCTTCTTTCCAAAGAAATGAGGGAGTCTCTAATTAAAGCACTTCTCGATCCCGAGATTTGCTTAACACAGTTGGCTGCAACTTCAGAAGGTGAGGCTCTCTACTTCAAAGAGGTCCCTGGGGTTACCTTTTCAGACGAAGATTTACTCTTGAGAACTGCTGACCACAATCGTCCCCTCTACATTACTGTAGATGTGAGAAATTTCAAGTTATCAAGAGTCCTCGTTGATCCGGGTGCATCGGTCAACGTGATGAACATAAAGACCCTTGCTTATCTCAGAGTTGATACTAGCAAGCTTTCAACCGACAGGTTGGTGCTTCGTGGGTTCAACGAGAAGGGTGAGAGAGCTTTAGGTTCAATCACTCTACTCCTAGAAATAGGAGGTTTAAAAACTGAAGCTAAATTTCATATAATTGATTCAACTACGTCCTTTAACGCACTTCTAGGTAGACCTTGGATTCACGAATATAGAATGGTTCCATCTACCCTGCACCAATGCATTAAGTATCAACGAGATGGCATTGAACATGTGATTAAGGGTGATTTGCAACCATTCTCGATTCAAGAAATTGGGATCTACGAAGATGCTGCATATTTTGTACCAAAAGGGTCCTCGTCCCGTTCTAAATTAGAGATCAAATTTGAGGAGAAAATGGTTGAACAAAAATTCAACCAAAAGAAAGAAAAAGATAAGAATATCAATCAAGAAATGATTCAATCGAGTAGTGAAGACGACTCTGATATCGTTGTCCTTAGACCTCCAAGCACATTACCCAAAGAGGTGGGAGGATGGCTTTAAGGGCACGAGGTCGAGGCCGCGCTTCATTAGACAGGAGAGCAGCACCCGTATACATTGATTTGGAATCAGATTCCGATAGTGAGCTAGAAAGTCAAGGTGCTGCCCTCTCTCTCGATTATCAAAACATAAATACTCCTCCAAAATTTGATCTCACCTTAGACCAGGACAGTGACCCTGAGGTAGATATTTCAAAAGTTAAAAGTGACGAGCCTGAATTAACAATGTATGAAAAGCTCACTAGAAGGATTGAGGCCCTTTCTCTGACCCCACTGTCGGCAGGCAGGGTTGTAGGGTTGGAAGTCAAAGTGGCCCCCAACTTGGATGGTGAAGTTAAGAAAGTCCAGAAATTCTTTCCTGGCTCCTCCTCCGCAAGGGACGAAGGTGATGTAACCCTTGAGGAGGCAGATTTTAATGAATTAATGGAATTACCTTTCGGCTACTTCCCTGTTTGTGTAAAAAATACTTTTTCTAAAGGTTCTATACCATACCGATGGACTAAGGGTCAAGCTAGATACCACGAGAATATTTGGCGAACAAAAGTAAATAAAAATCCAACAAGTGGTATTGGCTTTGGAACAGTTAGTTCATTCGATGATGATGAGTATTGCCTAATGATAACTTACCATCTCGATTCTCCAAATGTCCCTACAGATCCTCCTTGTCCTTTGGATGGGCTCTGTTTGGAGACTTTAGACGATCCCGATGATCTTCAAGTTCGGGATGCACCCCCTGAATTTGAAGAGGAAATTAAGTCGACAGTCGATGAGTTAAGAGAAATTAACTTGGGAAACGATGATGACCCCCGTCCGATTTTTATAAGTACTCTGTTAAGCGAGGGTGAAACCCGAGACTTAATCCAGTTGTTATTCGAGTTTAGGGATTGCTTTGCCTGGACATATGACGAAATGCCAGGTTTGCCTGCTGAGGTAGCAGTTCACAAACTTGGGGTTCGGCATGATGCCATCCCTGTTAAACAAGCTCCTCGACGCATGCGCTTAGAGATTGAGCAACAAGTCGTTTCTGAAGTTAAGAAATTGGCAGAGGCCGGATTCATTCGAGAGGAACAATACCCCTCTTGGGTGGCCAGCGTCGTGCCAGTTCGAAAGAAAAATGGTCAGATTCGGATTTGTGTCGACTATAGGGATCTGAATAAGGCATGCCCTAAGGATGAGTTCCCCCTACCAATACCAGAACTCATGGTGGACATTGCCTCCTCACATGCTATTTTCTCCTTCATGGATGGCTCATCGGGTTATAACCAAATCAAGATGGCCCCTGAAGATGAGAGAAATACGGCGTTCAGAACCCCTATTGGAATCTTTTGTTATAAGGTAATGCCATTCGGCCTAAAGAATGCCGGAGCAACCTACCAACGGGCCATGACCCGTATCTTTGACGACTTAATTCATAATCAAGTTGAATGTTATATTGATGATTTAGTTGTCAAGAGCAAGGTTAAAGAGGCTCACCTGTATGACTTAAGAGTTGTTTTCGAACGGTTGCGCCGCTACGATTTGAAAATGAACCCCTTGAAGTGCGCCTTCGGCGTCGCTTCGGGGAAATTCTTAGGATTCGTAGTGAGGCACCGCGGAATCGAGATAGATCCTGCTAAAATTGAAGCCATCTTAGATATGCCATCCCCTAAGAGCCTTACTCAGTTAAGGTCTCTACAAGGTAGATTGGCATATATAAGGAGGTTTATTTCTAATCTTTCCGGGAGATGTCAACCCTTTTCTGTCCTTGCGAAAAAGGATACTAAATTCGTATGGGGCGAGAAGTGTCAGAATGCTTTTGACGATATCAAACAATACCTTTCTAACCCGCCAGTCTTGGCAGCTCCGATTCCCGGAAAGCCATTAATCCTCTACACCGCAGCTCTAGATGAGTCTTTAGGTGCTCTGTTAGCTCAAGTTAACGACGAAGGAAAAGAGAATGCTCTCTACTACCTTAGTCGAAGACTCCTTCCTACTGAAATTCGATACCCGTCAATTGAGAAACATTGTCTTGCTTTAGTTTTTGCAGCTCAGAAACTGAGGCATTACATGCTCTCCCACTCAATCAGTCTGATTTCAAGAGTTAATCCTTTGCAATATCTTATGACCCGACCTACGTTGTCAGGACGTTTAGCTCGTTGGTCTATGATATTGTTGCAATTTGAGATTACTTTCACTCCTCTTCGTGCTGTGAAAGGACAGGCTGTTGCCGACTTTCTGGCAGCACACCCGCTGCCAGCAGATTCTCCTCTGAATGATGACTTACCCGATGAACAAATCATGAGTTTGGGGGAATCTAGCGAGGCCATCTGGGAATTATATTTTGATGGGGCAGCATCCTCTCGTAGGATTGCGACCCAACAATATGTAATTCCTGGAAAGGCTGGAGTCGGTCTAATTTTTATTACACCAGAAAAAGGAATGATGCATTTTTCCTACCACTTGTCGGAGCCTTGCACAAACAACGAAGCTGAATACGAAGCTCTGATAACTGGTTTGGAACTTGCAATTCTAATGGAGATTAAAGAGATTAAGATCTTTGGAGATTCCCAACTAGTTATTAACCAAGTCGCCGGAACTTATAAAGTCTTGAATCCGAATCTCCTAAAATATCACCAGTACACGCTTCACTTGCTGGAACAAATCCCCATTGCTACTTTGTATAGGGTTCCCCGTGGAAGCAATTCTGCGGCGGATGCCTTAGCAAAACTTGCAAAGGAATTTGCATGTCCTGAGGAGGATTCCATCCCTATAGAGATACAGGGTCGTAAGACTCTCTCCCTTATAGATTTGGAACACATTAGTAAGACTCCCCTTCAGATCCTTTCTGCCTCTTCGACAACTGACGAAGAAGGCGATTGGAGACGATCCTTAGTCGATTACCTTAAAGAAGGGAAGCTTCCCCAGGATAAATCACTCTCCAACCAGATTAAGAAACGTGCCCTATCATATGCACTAGTTAACGATCTGTTGTACCGTCGGTCCTTTGATCACATGTGGCTGCGCTGTTTGAACAAGCAAGAAGCCCAGAAAATTGTTAATGAAGTTCATTCGGGACTGTGCGGTGCACATCAATCGGGTCCAAAAATGAAATTAAAGATTAAAAGACTTGGATACTATTGGCCTACAATGATTGACGATTGCATGAATACTGCAAAGCATTGTCATCAATGTCAGGTCCATGGTGTGGTTTTACATCAGCCGCCTAATGTGTTACACCCTACGATAGCCTCGTGGCCCTTTGAAAGTTGGGGCACGGATATCATTGGGCCGATTGACCCTCCCTCCGCGAGAGGTCATCGTTTCATATTAGCAGCGACTGATTACTTTTCAAAGTGGGCGGAAGCAATTCCCCTACGAAACGTAACATCACACCATGTCTTAAAATTCTTTCGTGACCATATTGTATATCGATTCGGCGTACCCCGCAGAATCATATCCGATAATGGGTCCGCATTCAAGTCTACAAAAATCAATAGTTTTGTAAGGCGCCATAATATTGATTGGAGATATTCGACGATCTATTACCCTCGGGCGAATGGATTGGCCGAAGCCTTCAACAAAACCTTGGTGCAAATTGTCAAAAAGACCCTTGATGATAACAAACGGCAGTGGGATGAGCGGTTGGTGGAAGCTTTGTGGGCTTATCGTACCACTTATAGAACCCCGACCCAATCCACCCCGTTTGCACTAGTGTATGGATCTGAGGCTGTTCTACCCTTGGAAATACAAATCCCTTCGCTTAGAATTGCAGTTCAGAATCAAATTACCAATGAACAAAATGCAAAACTACGATTGGAAGAACTCGAAGGCCTTGAAGAGCGACGTCTCCAAGCTCAACAAAGTTTAGAGTTGTATAAATCCCGTATGGTTCAAGCCCATGATAAGTTAGTGCGACCTAGGACCTTCCAAGCGGGAGACTTGGTATTGGTCCTTCGGAGGCCTATCTTGGCCCATCGGAAGTTGGGAGGCAAATTTGAACCTACATGGGAAGGACCCTTCGTTATAGAGACTGTCTACGAAGGAGGCTCGTATCAGTTAGTAGATTGTAAAGGGAACCACCCAATGCTACCTGTTAATGGGCGTTTCCTTAAGAAATACTATGCTTGATGTAGCTCATTTTATCAATCAATAAAACTTCCTTTTCTTGATTTACAGCTTGATTCTACCTTTTTTTTAAGTTTTTTTTTTACGTTCCTCGCCTTTTCCTTAAGGTTAGGTCCTTCCTTCCCTTAGGATTAGACCCGCTAGTGGTGGAGTACGCCCTCTGTGGCACCACCCTGGCATTTGACCCGGAGATTAGTGGTGGAGTACGCCCTTCGTGGCACCACCCTGATTCCCATTCGCTAGTGATGGAGTACGCCCTTCGTGGCACCATCCTAGTTTGCCAGTTAATTTGCCTATTTGGAGTAAGTCTTCTATCAGCATCCTATAGGCCTAAGGTTGGGTGATGCCCTTCCTTAGACCCAAGGTTAGGTATTCCCTACCTTGGTTTCCAGTTGATCCGTCTACTAAAAGTAAGCCTTCTATCAGCATCCTGTAGACCTAAGGTTGGGTGATGCCCTTCCTTAGACCCAAAGCTAGGTATTCCCTACTTTGGTTTCCAGTTAATTTGCCTATTTGGAGTAAGTCTTCTATCAGCATCCTATAGGCCTAAGGTTGGGTGATGCCCTTCCTTAGACCCAAAGTTAGGTATTCCCTACTTTGGTTTCCAGTTAATTTGCCTATTTGGAGTAAGTCTTCTATCAGCATCCTATAGGCCTAAGGTTGGGTGATGCCCTTCCTTAGACCCAAGGTTAGGTATTCCCTACCTTGGTTTCCAGTTGATCCGTCTACTAGGAGTAAGTCTTCTATCAGCATCCTGTAGACCTAAGGTTGGGTGATGCCCTTCCTTAGACCCAAAGTTAGGTATTCCCTACTTTGATTTCCAGTTAATCTGCCTATTTGGAGTAAGTCTTCTATCAGCATCCTATAGGCCTAAGGTTGGGTGATGCCCTTCCTTAGACCCGAGGTTAGGTATTTCCTACCTTGGTTTCTCCAGTTTCCTTGTCTACTAGGAGTAAGTCTTCTATCAGCATCCTGTAGACCTAAGGTTGGGTGATGCCCTTCCTTAGACCCAAGGTTAGATATTCCCTACTTTGGTTTTACCAGTTTTCCTTATCCAATAGGTGTAAGCCTTCCATTAGCATCCTATAGGCTTGAGGTTGGGAGATGATCTCCCTTTCACTCCCAAAATTCTACTTCCATTCGGTCAACGCCAATGTGTGTAGCAGAAGTTCCTTCTACCACACACATTGGGGGTCCATTTGTTGACCTCATTTTTGTATGAGGTCACTAAGACCTTTCCAGAAGCCAGATTTAATCCTAGACCCTAGGATCCACTCTAGACCTTAGGATCTTTCCTAGAACTAGACCTTAGAGCCTATTCTAGAGCCCAGGATTCCCTTAAATCCTAGATCTCAGAACTCTCCTAGATCTCAAAACCACTTCAATTTCAAATCAATCTCCACCCTTGATCAATCTCAATTTTAAATCAATTCCTATATTTAATCCACTCCAATTTCAATTTGATTCCTTCCTGTAACCAATTTGAATCTCAAACTCCATCCAATTCAAGTCCAAATTAATTTAAACTTCAAATCAAATCCAAATCCAGAAGTCTAAACTCAAATTCAAACTTTTAAAGCCCTGTCCTAAACACCCTTTTCAGAGATTTTTCAAACATCTCAAAACCCAGTTAAATGGCCTCTGATTCAGGGTCTATCACTTGCAAAGTGATAAGACATGTCTCTAAAGGCTACCCTCCAATTTTGAGCTCATTCTGAGGTCTCTGACCCCAGAATCTGACTTAAAATTCAAAGGCTGTAAAACCTTCAAATATTTACAGCCTATGCCACTGAGCATAACCCTTTTGAGATTTTGACCTTGGAACCCTTATCCAAGCCTCCAATCACTTCCAGACCTTTGAATTTAACCCATTGAGCAGTAAACTGCATTTTTCAGACCCATTTTTGACCATAGTTGATTAATAGGTCAAAATTGACCAAAACACCGCTATGGGGCTCAAATGGGGATTTCAAACCAAATGAGCTCCAAATGGGATGCAACCACCTTTAACAAATTTCAAATGTCATTTCAAATCTTTTGAACCCATTTCCAACCCTTGAGTCAACCTGGTTGACCAAGTCAACTGGTTTGACCCAAGGGGCCCTTTAAGGGTCCAAACATGTGTTTTGACCCAAATGACCTCTCTAAGTCATCCAACCACTTCCATTAACCTTAAAATACCATTTCAAACCTGTTGAGCCCAAACCCAGACCCTGGGTCAACCTGGTTGACCAAGTCAACCCAGGTTGACCAAACAGGCCCTTAGGGACTCAAATAGGGATTTTGATCAATTTGACCTCCCCAGACCCAGGAACTACCCTCAATGGTCTCCAAATATCATTTCAAACCTGTTGAGCCCAAACCCAGACCCTAGGTCAACCTGGTTGACCAAGTCAACCTAGGTTGACCAAACAGGCCCTTAAGGGCTCAAATGGTGATTTTGACCAAATCGACCCCTCCAAACCCTGGGACCACATCCAATAGACTCAGGATGACATTCTGAATTTGTTGAACCCATTTCTAGCCCTTGAACCCAACTGGTTGACCAAGTCAACCAGTTTTGGCCTAGAAGCCCATTAAAGGCCCATTAAGCCTTCTTAATCTATTTGACATATATGGCTCTTGGAACCACCCTCCAATCCACCTAATCAACTCATTTGAATCACCTAATTGAAAATTTCATAACCCTTGATGGAGTTGACTGGTCAACCAGTCAACCCAAGGCTTAAGGGACCATTTTGTATGGTCAAACCTTTCAACCCATTGAACCTAGCTCAAACCACACCCATCCAGCCACTTGGAGAGACTCCATGACCTGCTTGGATGCCACATCAGCCCCATTGACCAGTTGACTGGTCAATTTGGTCAAACCTAGGGTTTAGACCCTTCTAAAAGGTCCTAATCAGCCTTTTAAGCCTTTTTCCCTGATTTAACTCCCCAAGACTGACCTATTAGTGACCTAAAGCCCTCTAATAGGCCCTCTAACCAAGCTCCATCCCTTGTTTAGCCATAAGTGGCAATGTCTCCTCTCACTCATCCCAAGTCCACCCAATAGGAGCAAGGCTTGTCCAGCCCTTTCCGCAGCCTTCCAGCTTTCTCAGGGACAGGTGGCGTCATCTGGAGAGCCCCTGCATCAATCCTAGCCATCCAATCTAGCCCAGCTCGTTTGAATAGGGAGAAAGGCAACTTTTGAGCATTATTGATCAAAGCAGCCTCTCTCACTAACCCTAGCCTCCCAGATCGAACTCTCAGTTCGTTTTGAATCTCCAGAGCTTCCTCTACCTCCCCACTACAAAATCCAAGTGGTTGCACGTCACCGGCGGCGAGTTCTCCGGCGAACCCACCACCTAGACCGTTCCAAGCCTATAGCAGCCGATCCAGACGCGTTCGAGCTTGGATTTTCGCTGGGAATCTTCACTTGGACAATCTACAAGCTCATCAATCCAGAAATTTCGAAGATCTAACGGTATAACTCCCTAAAACCCTAGATCTAGTTCACATTAGTTAGATCTAAATAGCCTTATGCTTTTAGGGTTTTAGTTAAAACGAACTATTCCCCACGATTTCTGTTCATGTCTTGAATCTACATTTAAAATTTTAAGTGAAATGATCGATCCGATCGAGAGAACGAGGCGAAATACGTTCTCTAGGGCGTCACTCACGGTTTCCGTTCAGTGTACGTTTTCTGGACCGTTGATCGTTTGATCAATGGTCCAGATCGAGCCCTTCCGCGGTCTGATCCGACCGCGCATTCGATCTCTCGTTCGATCAGCCGTCCGGCGAGATCAGGGCCGTCCATTCGGAATAGAGGGATCAAAGCTCCGCCGTCTGATCTTCTCCTGGTGAGATCAAACAGCGGGATCTGATCTCAGCCGTTGGATCGAACCCGCGGTTAATCCAACGGCTGTCAAGGGCCGCTGACGTGGTTAAGTGGAAACCGCGTGAAGCGGCCAGCGGCCGACGCGTGTCCCCGCCGTCACGCGGTTTCGATCCCGCCAATCCCAGCGCGCCGCGTGTCTGACCGCCGCCATTTAATTAAAAAATGTGTGTTTTAATTGATTTTAATTACAAAAACTTTGGAAAATTACAGTAAATCAAATACATAACCAAAAATTAAGTATAATATATCAAAATTTTCAGAATTTCATCTAGTTTATTTTAAAAATAAAATCAAACTCTTTTGGTTATTATTTTATTAGTAATTTAAGAAATACAGAAATATGTATTTTATTTTTAATTAATTATGTATAAATTATTTTTATCTGAAATTTGGCATGCATGTTGTTGAGTGTATGGCTGGTCTCCAGAAAAATGTTTAATACTATTTGAATAGATTTGATGGTATTTTGAATTATTGAAGCTTATTAACCCTTTTTTTTATTATTTAATTAAATATTAAGTATTTTGAAAAATATAAGGAAAATATTTTATTATTTTCAAACTTCTATGGAGATCAGTGGATCCTTCAACCCATTAACATGTATTTTAATAATATATTTAATTATTTTATAATATATATATTTCTATTTATATACATAAATCCATTTATATTTATGTATTTTAATATATATTTTGAAACTATATATATGTAAATCCTTAAGTGTTCAAGATTTCATTTGAGATCTTAAATGTTGATTGAGCATGTTTGAATGGAATTAATGGGGATGATTAGTGGATAATCATTCCTTGATTATTCACTAATTTTGTCTTAATTATGTTAATTAGTTAATTGCATGCTTAAGGTGCACACACCACTTAGTCTAAGGCTCTCCTAGATTTAGGTTTTGAATGTAGTTATGTGGTTCATGCATGCCTTGTGTATTGAGTATGAGGGTTAGTTCAAACATTGATTCAAGCCCATCAAAATTAGTGACATAATTAAGGACAATAATTAAGGACTCATGTATAGAAAACTTAGAAAAATTTCCATAATTAGGATTCACTTTCCCTTGAGTTGAAACTTTGAACATTTGAACTTAGTGACACCCTCAACCCCTAGAGAAATTTTCACTGATTTTTGAGGTCATTAGGTCCCCTAATTAATTTTCTAAGTCTTAAACCCTTAATTAAGCCTTTAGAACTTCTAAAAATTGTAATAAATCCAATTTAAATCCAAAAATTACATATAAACCCTGAAACTGACCAGAATTCAGTCCTTAATCTATGATAATTGAAAGCCCCTTGATTTGACAGCAATTTAAACCCTAATTTAATTTTAAGTAAAAAAATCAATGTTTAATTGAGATAATTAATTAATAATAATTAAAAAACCAAAAAATCTCCTAAACACTTGGGGATCCCTCCTTAGGTTATTCCTGACCTTTGGAGGTGTTTTCAAGAGATTGGGAATTTGTTTGAAGCAAAATCACAAAAGGGGCCCTCTAATTAAGAAATTCCTAAAATTTATTAAAATGCTCAAACTTCGATAATCCATAACTAATTCTAGAAAAATCCAAATCACCCAAACTCACTTGCATTCAACTCATAGTAATGTATAATATTTATTAAAAATATTAAATTCCAGAAATTTGCAATATTTTAAAAAGTCAACAAATCGGTCAACTTTAAGTCAAAACTAGTTCAAAACTTCAAACCTTCGTAATAAAATGTAGAAAAATCCGATTTTAACGTACTTACCTTCTAACTGATCGTAGTAAGGTCTAGTATTTTAATAAAATACAAACTTTCCAGAATTTGAACTTAATCAAAAAGTCAAGTTTCGACCCCTTAATTAAATGATTAAAATATTCAAAAATTTATAAAATTCAAAAATTTTCTAAAATTCCAGAAAATGTTAACTTAATGTTTAAAACATTCAACAAATCTTTTAAAACACAACAACCATCCTAAAGATGAAGTTTATTGGCTGGACTACTCCGGGCTGCGGGGCTAAGTGTCCTAAGGAGGCTGGTTCCTCGAGCCTGGTGGCACAACGCCACGAATGGATTCTAAGGGGTGTTAAACTTTAAAATAGAATAATCATTAATTATGTAACCTTTTAAAACCTCTAATTCAACTACATTAATTTGGTTTATCGGCTGGACTACTCCGGGCTGCGGGGCTAAGTGTCCTAAGGAGGCTGGTTCCTCGAGCCTGGTTGCACAACGCCACGAATCAATTAATGGCAAACTTAAATTAATCAAGCTTTTAAAATCAGTAATTAACTCATTTCTTTATATTAATCCACCTTTTTTTTAATTCTAACCAATTTAAATAACTTAATTAACCCCGATTGCTACTGGGTAACCCAGGCCTACGAGGCTATTAGTTTAGCCCCAAGGAAGGTGAAATAAACTTCACGGCCTCGGTGTGAAACAAAGGTAGCAATCAATTAACCTCTAAAATATGTTTAATTAAAATTCTTAATTCATTAATATTTAAATTTTAATTTAAATCCCCTTCTAAGCCTTAACAAATCCAAACTTTTAGACAACTTTAACTAATCACCCACTTTAGGATCTATCCCAGCCACACGACCTTTCTCACACACTTTAGATGATGTGCTAAGACAACCAACTTTAGATCTAGGATAGGCCGGTGTTTACTTTACTGCTGTGTGCCAGATTTTTCGTAGTTTTCACTGCATGTTGTGGATGAAATTGCTTTGCTGTGTCTGCTTACTTTTTCTGTACTCTGTGGATGGATTGATGTGTTTGGCGATTAGATTACCCTTAGGTTAGGCACGATCTGGATGTTGACACAGTTTTCTGCAGGTGGCCACGCTCATGCAGGGCAATATAAAAGGGGGGCAAATTAAAAAAATGCATAAATATTATAAACTCTTTGCACAGGTGCTTCAGCTGCTAAAGCCCCCAAATAAAAAGAGCGTGGCCAGTGTGTTTACTTTCTTTTCTGCTCATATACAACTGCTTGGGAATAACTGCCTTTTTTATATATTAATTGCTTAGGATAACCCTGCAGGTGAGTCTAGATTTTTATTTTGATATCAATGTAATTTGTGCAAGTGTCAAGTGTTGTGAAAGTTTATTTTGAGTTGGGATACATAGATCCAAAGCTTGGATTCCAAAGAGGAAAGGATACCCCTTTAGGGAACATTCCTTTTCCATTTGGAAATCCAAATTTGGATCATACCTCTTCCTTACCCAAAGAGGAAAGAGTGGCCTTCCCCTTTAGAGGGAAGTGCCCTCTTGTCCATTTGGGTAATCCACTACGAAGATTCCAAGAAGATTGAAGAAAAGGAGTCCAAAGAAGAATGAAATTGAAGATTTGAAGATTTGAAGATTGAGAGTATCCTACTCAAAATAACTTGCGTCATTACTAGGCTTAGAATCCGGGTTGTTGTCAGTGGTGCCCGGCCACTTTACTTTCTGTAATATTTTGGTTTGTAATAAGCAAGGCAATTCTGCCTATGGACATTTATTAATTAATTTGTATTTGATTTGATGATTTGATTGCCTTTAGGATTACTTGCTTTTACTAGTTTTTTTTGGCGATTGCATGCCGCTCTTTGTTTTCGCCTGGATACGTGAGACTCGTGAGGGTGTGAAACTTTTCTACTCATAATTCTAAAAGTCTAAAATTTTAGTGAGTCTAAATAACATAGAAAGATAACGAATCTAGGGAATTAGCCGGGGATCGACCCCGGGGTCGCATGCATATTTCTGCATTACTCTTTTCTTGCTTTAGACCCTTCCCCGCCTGCGGGTAGAGTCCGGATAGTCTGACCTATGAGGACGAGGTGCCGGACCTGGGGAAGTCCAGTCTTCTAAAAAATTATTTTATAAGCCTGTTTTTAAAAATTTCAAGCATATTTGATTTGAGGTTGTTAACCAGCATGCATTGCATTAGATACAAATTAAAGAGTCAAAATTTTAATTTCATAGTCCTTAGCATTTTAGCACCCAACATAAGTCAAAGGGGCCAATTAGGAAAATCTCTAGATGTCGGCCCCGCCTCCCCAAAACTTTAATTATAACGTCCCTACCACTCTTTCATAAAAGACCGGATTCATTTCTTTTAAATCGGTTAGGTGGTTAGCTGGCTCCCCAATCCAGGCCGGGGTAAGTCCAGGTTTTGCACTGCATTAGTTAGGATCGGACGACTGTGGTCCAGTGTCCAAAATAGATTTAGGATCCGGGGCAGATCTTTGATTATAAGACCCCAAACTTCGGGAATATAGTCCCAAATTTCTAATAAAATACTCAACTCTAATTAAAGCTTCATTTCAATCCTAAAACATAAAGCCCAACACTTAGATTAAGTTGGGACACTTCCGGATGGTTCTGGAATCTCAAAGTGTCCCCTACCCCTCATCCTTTAACTCCGTTAATAACTGTTCAATTTTGATCCATTCCCTTTTGATTTTCCAATAATTCTATTCATACTTTGATATCACTCCTAGAAACTCTAAACAAAATTTTGCCACTATTTTAATCGAGAGTTTTCGTAGGAGATTTTATCTCCCTACGATGTAATTAACTACGAGGGCTTGCGCTCGTAGGAGATTTGGAACCCCACACACACCTGATTTTAAAGAAAACTCAATTTCTAAAACTTCATTAGATTTCTTTGGGAAAAGTTAAATAATGATCGTCATAGTTGCATTAGAAGGATTATCGTTGAATGGTCTCATTTCCCTTTGGGGAGATACACCCTTCTTCGATAAGGCTTTGGATGTGAATGCGACGATCATGTTTCTTGAATATTGTAATTGGGTACTTAGTTGAACTATATTGTGTCCCCTCGGGGCCATATAGAGTTCTCCTTAGAACCCGATCATAACATTCAAGATGGTTTACATAATTCTAAGTTTGAACACCGCTATGAAAGCTTATTTTCGTCCTCCGGGGTGATATACTCTTTCTAACGAGTCGATTCGACCTTAGAATTAGAACTTAACCTTAATCTTAAAATCCCCAAAGAAAACTAATATTTTTCAAAACCTGTTTTCAAAATCCACAAACAAATTCTACTGAAGATAAGAAGGTCAGTAAACCGTTGAAGTCCTTTGAAAAGAGGACAGCAACGGTTTCAGCAGTCGACAAGGGAAAGAAGCCGGTCAACGTTCAATCAAGTAACCCTACTGTTCAACAAACTCAGAAACCTCAATCGTTTCAGGTAACTTCTCAAACTACCAGAGAATATTACCGACCCACTTTTGAAGAGAGATTGGCTCGTCCGTATCCATTCAAAAGGGAGTCGGTCAAGAAAATTTTTAAGAGCCTTCTAAAGAAGCCAGATTTTCGATTGCCGGAGGCCAAAAAGTCGTAAGAGGCAAATAAAAAGGATGATCCGACCTTCTGCCCCTACCATCGTATGTTGGGCCACACAATCGAAGACTGTATAGTCTTTAAGGACTGGCTCGAGAAAAACTTCCGTCAAGGTAATATCATAATTCCAAATGAGTACTTGGTTAATCCGGATCAGGGATCTGTCAAATCCATTTCAGGTAAAATTTCTAATCTTTCTTTGTCCATTGAAGATGGTTGGGATATAGCACTATCCCGGGCATTTAAAAAGTTGATTAACCAATCTTTTCGTCTTTCTCAACAGTTGCCGACGAGAGCCCGTGGCCCAATCTGGGAGGTTGAGCTGGAGGCATTGCAGGAGGATGTTGGGACGATTTCCTCTCCAGTAGTTGTAGGAACTACTGTATCAAACGAAAATGAAAAGAGTAAACCTTTTGTAGAGAGGAAATTTGTTGATGAGAGATTTGTACAAGTGGTGGATGGTGGCTCAAAACCACTAGCCCCATTAAAGTTATCTGACTTTTACTTTGTCCCATCAAAGGCAAATGGTCCTAAATTGAATAAAAAGAAAGATCCTTCTGCAAATGTTTTGATTCTTCTGTTGAAAATAACCCCAGAGCCAGCTGAGGATTATCAAGAAGTTTAAAAACCCAGCTCTCCAGATTTGACCCTTTAAGGGGAAAATGAATTTGATGTCGTATCAGATGGTGATACCCCTGAAATTAATTTTCAAGGGAGTCCCGTTGTGATAGACTTTTCCGATTCAGATTCCCATTCAGAAAATAACAATCAACCGCCTAAAGAGAGCGTAGACCTCCCCGTAGACTGTCCTTCCGATGAAATCGTGCAAGTACAACTACGTGGTGGCAAGGTTTTACCCCCTAGGCTTCCCCCACAGGAAAAGGGAAAAAAAGTTGTTTCCACTGATCCGATTCAAGTCTCTACTCAATAATCAAACTCTCCTTCAAATCCATCGGGTCCTGATGTTAATGTTCCAAGTGTTGATTACAACGTCTTAGCTCACCTTAGGAAATTACCTGCTAAGTTGAGCATCTACGATGCCCTCATCCTTTCAAAAGAGATGAGGGAGACTTTAATTAAAGCACTTCTCGACCCCAAGATTTGCTTAGCTCAGCTCGCTTCAACTTCCGACAAGGAAGTTTTGTACTTCAAAGAAATTCCAGGAGTTACCTTCTCTAATGAAGATCTACTCCTTGGAACTACCGACCATAATCGCCCCCTTTACATCACTATAAATGTGGGAAAGTTCAAATTATCAAGAGTTCTTGTTGATCCGGGTGCATCGGTCAACGTGATGAATATAAAGACTCTCGCATACCTTAGAATTGATACTAGCAAGCTCTCAACCGACAAGTTGGTGCTTCATGGGTTCAATGAAAAAGGCGAGAAGGCTTTAGGTTCAATCACCCTTCTTCTAGAGATAGGAGAATTGAAAACTGAAGCAAAATTTCATATAATTGATTCGGCTACGTCCTTTAATGCACTCCTAGGTAGGCCTTGGATCCATGAGTATAGGATGGTTCCTTCCACCCTGCATCAATGCATCAAGTACCAATGAGATGGCATTGAGTTTGAAATCAAGGGTGATTTGCAACCATTCTCTATTAACGAGATCAGGATCTATGAGGATGCTGCGTATTATGTTCCCAAAGGTTCAACTACCAAATCTAAGGTAGAGATCAACGTTAAGGAGGAAAAGGCAGAAAATAAAAGTTCAAAAGCAATTCAAAAATTGAGAAAAGAAAAAGCCAAGAATAAAAAAGGAGACGATTCTAGTAGTGAAGACGACGTCGAGTGCGTGGTTTTTAGGCCTCCAATCAATCTACCTCAAAGAGGTGGAAGGATGGCTCAAAGAGCACGCGGCCGAGGCCGCCCCTCCATTGAAAAGAAAAATCCCCCAATGTACATCGAACTCGAAACAAGTTCAGATGAAGAATCAAGAAATAGGGGTGCTAGAATTGCTTTTGACTACAGAAAAATCAATCCTCCTCCAAAGTTTGATCTCACTTTAGATTTAGATAGCGACCAAGAGGGTAACAAATCTAAACCTCAAAGTGACGATCCTGAATTGACTATCTATGAAAAGCTTAATAGGGCAGTTAAATCCTTAGCCTTAACCCCACTGTCCGTTGATAGAGTCTCAGGGTTAGTAATTAAGGATGCCCCTAACTTAGATGGAGAAGTAAAGAAAGTCCAGAGGTTCTTTCCTGGCACCTCCTCTTCAAGTAATGAAGGTGATGTAATCCTTGAAGAGGCAGATTTCAATGAATTAATGGAATTACCTTTCGGCTACTTTCCTCTTGGTGTTAAAGCTCTAATCTCTAAAGGTTTTGCTCTGAGTCAATGGACTAAGGGTCAAGCTAGATACCACCAAAGTATTTGGAATTCCAAATTCAATAAAAATTGGACGAGCGGTATCGGCTTTGGTTCCGTTAGTTCATTTGACGAAGATGAATATTGCTTGATGATAACCATCCATCTTGAATCTGAAAGTGTCCATACTGAAGTCGTCGATTCGCTCGACAGACTTTGTTTGGAGACCTTAGATGATTCAGATGAAGTTCAAATTCGGGATGCACCCCCTGAATTTGAAGAAGAAATTAAATCGACAGTTGATGAACTTAAAGAAATTAACCTTGGAACAGAGGATGACCCTCGCCCCATGTTCATAAGTTCTTTGTTGAGTAAGGACGAGTCTAAGGATCTAATTCAACGTCTATTCAAGTTTAAGGACTGTTTCGCTTGGACATACAACGAAATGCCGGGCTTGTCCGCCGATATAGCAGTTCATAAACTTGGAATCCGGTATGATGTCATTCCTGTTAAACAAGCTCCACGACGCATGCGTATGGAGATCGAACAACAAGTTATTTCTGAAGTTAAGAAATTGGCCGAAGCCGGATTTATCCGGGAAGAGCAATATCCTTCTTGGGTAGCCAGCGTTGTGCCCGTTCGAAAGAAAAATGGTCAAATCCGGGTCTGTGTTGACTATAGAGACCTGAATAAGGCATGTCATAAGGATGAATTTCCTTTGCCAATTCTAGAACTAATGGTGGACATCGCCTCCTCGCATGTTGTTTTCTCCTTTATGGATGGCTCGTCTGGTTATAATCAAATCAAGATGGCCCCAGAAGATGAGAAAAACACTGCATTTAGAAGTCCTATAGGGATCTTTTGTTATAAAGTGATGCCATTTGGCCTTAAAAATGCCGGTGCAACCTACCTGCGGGTTATGACTCGAATCTTTGATGACTTAATCCACAATCAAGTCGAATGCTACATCGACGATTTAGTTGTCAAGAGTAAAGTTAAAGAGGCTCATCTTTATGACTTAAGAATCGTCTTCGAGCGGTTGCGTCGCTACGACCTTAAGATGAATCCTTTGAAGTGCGCCTTTGGTGTCGTGTCAGGAAAATTTCTAAGTTTCGTAGTAAGACACCGTAGAATTGAAATTGATCCTGCTAAAATCGAAGCTATCTTAAATATGCCGCCTCCTAGGAGTCTTACTCAACTAAGATCTCTTCAAGGTAGACTGGCGTATATAAGAAGATTCATCTCTAATCTTTCCGGAAGATGTCAACCATTCTCGGTCCTCGCTAAAAAGGACGCCAAATTCATTTGGGACGAGAAATGTCAATCTGCTTTTGAAAATATCAAACAATATCTGACAAATCCACCAGTCTTGGCAGCCCCTATTCCGGGGAGACCTCTAATACTCTACACTGCGGCCCTTGACGAGTCTCTCGGGGCCCTCCTTGCTCAAGTCAATGATGAAGGGAAAGAGAATGCTCTCTATTACCTAAGTCGGAGACTTTTACAAACGAAAATTCGTTATCCAACAATTGAGAAACACTGTCTCGCCTTAGTCTTTGCAGCCCAAAAACTAAGACATTACATGCTTTCTCATCATATTAATTTAATTTCCAGTTTTAACCCTTTGCAATATCTTATGACCAGGCCTACGTTATCAGGACGTTTGGCTCGTTGGTCTATGATATTGCTCCAATTTGAAATCACTTTCATTCCCCTGCGTGCTGTGAAAGGGCAGGCCGTCGCCGACTTCCTTGCGGCACACCCGTTGCCGGCGGAATCCCCTCTAAACGATGATTTACCTGATGAGCAAATCATGTGTTTTTAGAAAGCTACTACTCAAACCTGGGAAATGTATTTTGATGGTGCTGCGTCCTCTCAACGGGGAAAAACACTTGAATCCACTATTCCCGGGAAAGCCGGAGTTGGCCTAGTATTCATAACACCAGATAAGGGAATGATGTACTTTTCCTACCACTTATCAGAACCTTGTACAAATAACGAAGCTGAGTACGAAGCTCTGATAACTAGCCTGGAACTTACAATTTTGATGGAGATTAAAGAGATTAAAATTTTCGGTGATTCCCAACTGGTGATCAACCAGATTGCAGGAACCTATAAAGTTTTGAATCATAAACTCCTGAAATACCATCAGTACACCTGTCACTTGCTCGAGCAAATTCCGATTGTAACTATGTATAGGATTCCCCGTGGAAGCAATTCTTCGGTGGATGCCCTCGCAAAGCTTGCAAAGGAATTTGCATATCCAGAATAAGACTCCATCCCTATAGAGGTGCAGGGTCGTCAAGTCCTGTCTCCTATAGATTTGGAGTACATCAACAAACAAATTTTCCAAGTCCTTTCTACCTCTTTAGCAGTCGATGAAAAAGCAGATTGGAGACAACCGATAATTGAATACCTTCAAGAAGGCAAGCTCCCTCACGAGAGATCACTTGCCCATCAAATTAAGAAACGTGCCCTATCCTACGCACTAGTCAACAATACGTTGTACCGACGATCATTCGGTCAGATGTGGCTCCGTTGTTTAAATAAATGTGAGGCCCTGAAGATCGTTAACGAAGTCCATGCTGGACTGTGCGGTGCTCATCAATTGGGTCCAAAGATGAAAATGAAGATCAAAAGACTTGGATACTACTGGCCTACGATGATTGACGATTGCATGAAAACTGCAAAATGTTGTCATCAGTGCCAAGTACATGGTGTGGTTTTACATCAACCGCCTAACGTGTTGCATCCCACGATAGCCTCCTAGCCCTTCGAAAGTTGGGGCACGGATATCATCGGGCCAATTGACCCTCCTTCCTCGAAGGGTCATCGCTTCATTTTAGCAGCGACTGATTACTTTTCAAAGTGGGCAGAAGCAATCCCATTAAGAAATGTAACATCACACCATGTAATGAATTTCTTTCGTGACCATATCGTATATAGATTCGGCGTACCACGTAGAATCATATTCGATAATGAGTCCGCTTTCAAGTCTACAAAGATCAATAATTTTGCAAATCGCCATGGTATTGATTGGAGATACTCAACGATCTATTACCCACGGGCTAATGGATTGGCCGAGGCCTTTAATAAAACCTTGGTTCAAATCATCAAAAAGACCCTCGATGATAATAAACGTCAGTGGGATGAGAGGTTGGTGGAAGCTTTGTGGGCCTATAGGACCACTTATCGAACCCCGACCCAATCTACACCGTTTGCACTAGTGTATGGATCTGAGGCCGTACTTCCTCTTGAAGTTCAAATCCCTTCGCTCAAAATTGTAATTCAGAACTAGATAACAACTCAACAGAATGCACAACTCCGTTTGAAAGAACTTGAAAGCCTTGAAGGACGTCGTCTTTAAGCTCAGCAAAATCTAGAGTTGTACAAAGCCCGAATGATTCAAGCTCACGATAAGTTAGTGCGACCTAGAACCTTCCAAGTAGGCGACTTGGTCTTGGTTCTTCGGAGGCCTATCTTAGCGCACCAAAAACTCGGTGAAAAGTTTGAACCAACTTGGGAAGGACCCTTCGTAGTGGAAACAACCTACGAAGGAGGCTCGTATCAGCTAGTGGATTGTAAAGGAAATCACCCAATGCTTCCTGTAAATGGGCGTTTCCTTAAGAAATACTATGCTTGATGTAGCTCAAATTTTCAATTAATAAAATCTTCAAGTTTTAATTATTTTTGTCCAATTCTCTTCAAATCTTTTTAAAGTTTAATATCCTGCGTCTCTTTTCTTAAGGCTAAGAAGTGATTCTTCAGATCTTCTTGTCTTAAGTTCAAGCCTTTTAGTGGTGGAGTACGTCTTTCGTGGCACCACCCTAAAATTCAAATCTTGATCTTGATCTTATATAGAGAAAGTTTCCTCTATATACAATCTTTCAACTTGATCATCTGTACAAAGCAAGTTTCCTTTGCACATGATCAATCCAGACCCGATCATCAGTAGAACAAGTTTCCTCTACCAATGATCATTCCAGATCCCAATCTTATATGGAGCAAGTTTCCTCTATATAGGATCTTTCAAACCTGATCCCCTGTGTAAAGCAAGTTTCCTTTACATATGATCAATCCAGATCTGATCTATCATGGGAAGCAATGCTTCCTTCTCACAAGATCTTTAATTTTTTCTTCCGTAAGGAAAGATATGAGTCGTTGTGCTTTCTCTCCTTAGGATTCGACTCGCTAGTGATAGAGTACGCCCTCCATGGCACTACCCTAGTACCAGATCAAACTCCGATTCCCCATAGATAGACTTTCTTTCCCTTAGAATCAAAACTCCAGACTTGACCTTTTTCGGTCAACGCCAATATGTGCAATAGAACTTCATTCTATTACACATATTGGGGGTCCATTTGTTGACCTCATTTTTGTATGAGGTCATTAAGGGACCCACCCAAATCAATCCCGACCCTAAATCAATTCAATCTCCAGACCAATCTAGACTCTAGGATCCTTTTAGACTCCACACCTTAGGATCTACCTAGATCTTAGGTCAATCAAATCAAAATCCAAGGTCCAAAGGTACTGTCCTAAAGGCCTTTTTCCTTGAATTTTCAAACATTTCAAAATCTAATCAAACGACCTCCGATTCAGAGTCTGTCAGTTGCATACTGATGGGACATGTCTCTGGAGGCATCCCTCCAAATTTGAGCCTTTTCTGAGGTCTTTAACCTCAGAAATTGAATTGAAATCCATAGGTTGTAAAATCCTCAGATATTTACGGCCTATGCCACTAGACCTGCCATCTAGTGAATTTTGACCTTAGAGCTTTCTCCAAAGCTTCTAATTACTTCCAGACCCTTATTTGTAACTCACTGAACTTTAAACTGTATTTTGGTTGACCCACTTTGACCCCCGGTTGACCAGGGGTCAAAATGACCAAAATACCCCTATGGGGGCTCAAATGGTGATTTCAAACCAAATGAACTCCGAATTGAGTATAACCACCTCCAGCAACATTCAAATATCAAATCAAACCTATTGGACCCATTTCCAAGACCTGGGTCAACCTGGTTGACCAAGTCAACGTAGTTGACCCAAATGACCCTTTAAGGGTCCAAATAGGTGTTTTGACCCAAACGACCTCTCCAGACCATGGAACCACTTTCATTGGTCTTGAAATGTTATTTGAAACCTGTTGAACCCATTTCTAGACCCTGGACCCACCTGGTTGACCAAGTCAACCTAGTTAACCTAAGAGGCCCATTAAGGGCTCAAATGTGTGTTTTGGCTTAATTGATTTCCTTAAACCTTCAAAACACATTCAACAAACCCAAAACCATATTTAAAACTTGTTGAGCCCAAAATTGGACTCTTGACCTAACCAATAGTTGACCAAGTCAACTAAGCCATGGTTGGTCAAATTTGACCCATATGACCCAATCCATTTCATTCAATCCAATCAACACATTCAAATCATATCAAATCAATCAAACTCTCAAACACATCTTCAAATATGTTCCAAATCCATTCAAACTCAATTGGAATCAAATCAATTGGAGTTTTGATTTAATCAAACCCAAAATCATAGTCAAATTCCCATTCATATGCTCCTATACATTCAAACTTTAGTTTACAAGCTTTAAGTCCATCACACCAGCATTCAAGACTCTCCCATGTGCCACCTCAGCAGTCAACATGGTCAGTTGACCAGTCAACACTTGGTCAACAAACCTCTAAAGGCCCAAATGGCTTGATCCAAGCTAGCACAATCTCTTCCAAACCCTTCAAACAATTTTCTAAGGTCCCTTCATTGCCACATCAGCAGGCCAAGTGACTTTGGACTGGTCAAAGAGTCAAACCATGCTTTAGAATGGTCAAATGTGGTCAAAACCTCATTTAGACCTAATCATCCTTTAATCCAAACTCATCTAACTATTTGAAGGCCCTCTAGAACCTTCCTGCATTTAATCTAAACCCTTGGATCAATATCCAATGGAATAGATTAAATCCATATGCCTTAGGAGGACAAAATACCCTTTCCACATAGGATGTCCTTGGCTAGTCCTTGCATCCAGCTTTCTAACCACCCCATGGGCAGGTGGCAGACATTTAGAGGTGCACTCAAGTGATCCTAACCGTCCAAGTAACTTAGGGTTGTTTTGAATAGGGCAAAACGATGGAAAGAGCACACATTTGAATCCTAGCATTCTCTCACCTGTCTAGAGCTTCTCCAGCTTGAATCTCTGTTCCATTGGGCTTCCCAGAGATTCCTCAACATCTCCCCACTCAAAATCCGGCGATTAAACCTTCTCCGGCAATCTTCCGGCGAGCTCAATACCCAATCCACCCAAGGCTCATTCCAGGCGATTCGTGGAGCGTCGGAGCGTGGATTCAACTGGGAACTTAATCGTGGACAGTCTACAAGCTCAACCATCCATTTAACGATTCAATCCGTCCAAAAATCAAGGTGAAAACCGAAACCCTAGAGCTAGGTACACTAGTCTAAATATTTTTTTTAAGCTTGTTTTAAGTAAAATAAAATACTCCCCAAAATTTCTGTTCACTATATTAATCTAGATTTAAAATTTCAAAACATTTCATCGTCTGGATCGCCTGAACGAGCCAAAAAACGCCTTCTAGGGTGCTCTCGTGGCTCAGTCCAGGTTCGCCATTTCTGGACCGTTGATCGCTCGATCAACGGTCCCGATCGAGCCATTCCGCGGTCTGTTCTGACCGTGTATCCGTTTGGCATTCGGTTTTTGGTCCGGCGACATCTGAACCCTTCATTTAGACCGCGGGATCGAGTTTGCGCCATCCGATCTCTACTCCGTGAGATCGGATCTCGGGATCAGATCAAAACCATTGATCCCAAAACGCGGAGGATCGGATGGTCATAATCGTCTGCCTACGTGGTTAAGTGAAACCGCGTGAGGTATCCAGCGCGTGTCAGCCGCCGCCGCGCGTTTCGTTCCAGCGAACCCTGTCATGCCACGTGGCTCCGCGTTTTGGCTACCCGAACCAGAACGCGCCACCTGTCCCAGTAACAGCCGTCGAATTCAATTAAATGGGTTTAATTTAAAATTAAAGCTATTTAATTACATAAACTTTAAAAATTAATTAAAAATTACTTATAAATCCAAAAATTGCTTTTAAAATATCAAAATTTTCAGAATTTCAATATCTTTCAAATAAAATTAAAAATTTCCTCTAAAATATTTAATATATTTTAAATAATTTTAAAATACTCAAAACTTAATATTTTAATCAATAGTTATTTAAAATAAATCAAATTAATTTTAATAATTTCAAAATAATCTATTTCGGAATTATTTCAAAGCATGGAGAATATTCCAAAATAAAACTCATTAATTAAACTATAATATATTTTAAAATATTTGAGTTTTTTTTTAGATAATTTAAACCATTTAATTAAATATCTAATTTATATTTTACTATTAAGTTAAATATTTTGAATAATCAAAGCTTTAATTGCAAAATATTTTAAATAAATCAGAAAATCTCTCAAGTTTTTAAAATTTTATTTCAAAAATATTTTGTTAATTATTTTAAATTTATGTTATATATATATATATATATATATATATATATATATATATATATATATATATATATATATATATATATATATATATATATATATATATATATATATATAAGTATGTTGATATATATATTTATTTATTTTAAAAAAATATATACTTTGAAATTATTTATATATTTTAGATCCTTAAACTCTTGAGAGATTTATTGAAGTTCTAAACCTAGATCAAGCCTATGTGAATGGAATTAATGGGGATGATTAGTGAATGACCATTTCTTGGTTCATTCACTAACCTTGATTTAATTATGTATATTTTATTTAATCCTTGCATGTTTAAGGTACACACACCACCTAGCCTAGGCTCTCCTAGATCTAATGACTTGTTTGTTTGCTATTGTGTATTTATGTCATGCTTATTCAAAGGGTTAGAGAAACTTTGATTTGAACCCATTCAAAATTAGTGACACAATTAAGGACAATAATTAAGGACTTTGATTAGAAAACTTAGAAAATTTATTGTGATTAGGATTGATACCCTCTTGACTTGAAATTTGAACCACCTAAACTTAGTGACATTCTCAGCCTTAGGGAAAATTTTCACTGATTTTTGAAATCATTAAGACCTTTAATTAATTTTCTAAGTCTTAAACCCTTAATTAGCCCTTAAACCTTCCAAAAACTGTAATAAATCATATTTAAATCCAAAAAATATGCTTAAGACCTCTAACTAACCAGAACTCAAACCTAAATTTATGAAAATTAAAAGCTCTTTGATTTGACAGCAATTATGTCCTTAATTTAATTTTAATTGAAAATTAATATTTAATTAATATAATTAATTAATAATTATTAAAAATTCTAAAAATTTCTCAAACACTTGGGAATCTCTCCTTAGGTCATTCCTGACCTTTGGAGCTAATTTCAAGGAGTTGGGATCTCATTTGGAGCAAAATCACAAAAAGGGCCTTTAATTAAGGATTTTCAAAAATTCAATAACTAGTCAAAGACTCAAACCTTCATAATTAATTCTAGAAAAATCCAAATCACCCAAACTCACTTGCATTCAACTCATAATAAGGTCTAATATTTATTAAAAATATTAAATTCCAGAAATATGTAATATTTCAAAAAGTCAACAAATCGGTCAACTTTAGGTCAAACTAGTTCAAAACTTCAAACCTTCGTAATAAAATGTAGAAAAATCCGATTTCAATGTAATTACCTTCTAAATGATCGTAGTAAGGTCTAGTATTTTAATAAAATACAAACATTCCAAAAAACACCCTTAATCAAAAATTCAACTTCTGACCCTTTAATTAAATGATTAAAATATTCAAGAAATTCATAAAACTCAAAATCACTCTAAAACTCCAAAAAATGTTAGCTTAATGTTTAAAACATTCAGCAAACTTTTTAAAACACAACAACCATCCTAAAGATAAAGTTTATTGGCTGGACTACTCCGGGCTGCAGGGCTAAGTGTCCTAAGGAGGCTGGTTCCTCGAGCCTGGTGGCACAACGTCACGAATGGATTCCAAGGGGTGTTAAACCTTAAAAATAGATTAATCATTAATTATCTAACCTTTTAAAACTTCTAATTTAACTACATTAATTTGGTTTATCGGCTGGACTACTCCGGGCTGCGGGGCTAAGTGTCCTAAGGAGGCTGGTTCCTCGAGCCTGGTGGCACAACGCCACAAATGGATTAATGACAAACTTAAATTAATCAAACTTTAAAAATCAATAACCAAACATTTCTAATAAAATTTATTAATTCTTAAGCCTTAATCAACCTAAAATATTTAATTATACCGGGTACCACTAGGTAACCTAGGCCTACGAGGCTATTAACTTAGCCCCAAAGAAGGTGAAATAAACTTCACGGCCTCGGTGTGAAACAAAGGTGATATCCAACAAATAACTAAATGAATCTTAAAATTAACCTCAAGCCATTAATACTTGAACTCAAACTTAAAACCCTTAAATCTTTCAACAAATCGAACCTTAGATAACTTTAACTAATAATCCTAATTAGGATACATCAAAACCACACGACCTACCCCACACACTTTAGATGGTTTGCTAGGATCACCGACTCTAATTTTAGGATAGGCCGGTGTTTTATTTTCTGCAGATGTGTGCAGAGTTTTCGAGTTTTTACTGCATGCTATTTGCTAGTGTAGATCTGATGTGTTTATTTACTTACTTCCTGCATTCTGTGATTGATTGTACATTAGATTTACCCCTAGGTTAGGAGCGAATTATACTTGTGCAATCTTATGCAGGTGGCCATGTTCATACAAGGAGCTGAAATTAAAGGGGGCAGTTAATAAAAATATATATACTCTTTGCACAGGTACCTGCCGCACTTAAGACCCCCTTTAAATAAAAAAGAGCATGGCCAAGTGTGGCTAAAAAAATTGCATTTCAATTTTTCATATTATAACTGCTTGGGAATATATACAACTGTTGATTATTAGGATAACCTTGCAGGATCGAGTCTAGATTTTCTTATTTCTCTCAATGTAAATTTAATTCAGTTAAGGTTGTAATTCTTTAAAATGATTTGAGATTGGGATATGAATATCCAATTTGAATTTCAAAGAGGTGAAGACATCCCTAAAGGGGAGAGTCTTCTTCCATTTGGAAGTCAAATTAGGATACTTTGCAAATATCCAAAGAGGAAAGATAACACTCCGATCAAGGGGGAGTTTCTTTCCATTTAGATATCCTGAACCGACGAATCAAGATGTTCGTGAGAAGATGGAAGTTTGGACAACGAGAAGAATCTCAAATCTCAAAGTCATTTGATTTAGGATTAGAAATCCGGGTTGTAGTCAGTGGTGCCCGGACACTTTAATTTCTTGTAATTTTTTAGATGTAATAATAAGTGGCACTTGCCATATGGACATTCAATTTGATATATTTAATTTAATTGATTTATTTAATTGATTTCGCATTAGAACTCCTGCTTTTCTAGTCTTTTTACTTGCATGCCGCATTTGGTTTGACCTGGAATTCGAATTTAGGCTCTTAGGGGTCTGTCAAAAATTCTTCTACTTTAATTAAATAAAATTTTTAAGATAAGATAGAAATTCTAAGCGGTCTTAAGAAGTAAGCTCGGACTCGCCGAGGGTTTTTCATGCATCATATTAAATCTTCTCTACATTGTTAGGCATCTCCCCGCCTGCGGGTTCTGGCAGACCACCTGGCCTATGAGGGTGCCGATCTGTCAAGGGGATGTTATACAATCTCTAGGAAAAAACCTATTTTCTAAGCCAAAAAGATTTTTAAACTGCAACATATTGATTTTGCATTCAATTGAGTCAATTAGCATGCATCGCATTAGTAACAAATTAAAATCAAGTCTAATATTTAATTGCATCTATTTAGACATCAAATACCCGACATAAGTTAAAGGGGTCAATTAAGGATCTGCTCTAGATGTCGACCCCGTTCCTCTAAAATTTTCTAATTAACATCCTTACCACTCTACAAAAAAGACCGGACTCATATTTTAAAATCGTTTAGGTGGTTTAGCTGGCTCCCCAATCCAGGCCGGGGTAAGACCAGATTCGTATTGCACTAGCTAGGTTCGGGGTACTAACTTTTAGTGCCCAATCTAGACTTAGGTTCTGAGGCTGGCTCGGGCCATAGGACCTCAATTTTTGGGAATTGAATCCCAAATTTCTAATAAAATTGACCACTCAAATTAAAAATTTCTTTCCATCAAATTTAAGCCCAACGCTTGGAATAGGCTGGAGTGTTTTCTGAATTGTTTCAGAATCTCAAAAACACTCCCTACTCCTCTTCCTTTGGCTCTGAAAATAACTGCTCAAACTTGAACCAATCCCACTTGAAATTCTAATCCTTAACCTCATTTGATATCAATATTCGAAAATCTAAATAACTTTTATATCGCTATTTTAATCGAGAGTTTTCGTAGGAAATTCTGATTTCTTATGATGTAATTAACTACGAGGGCTTGCGCTCGTAAGAGGTTTAGAAACCCAGAATTGATTTTCAAAATAAATCTTTCAAAATCTTTAATTAATTATCTTTGGGAAATTTAAAACTTTGAAATTCGAACCCATTAGGGAACGATATGTTCGTCTTTTGAGGCGATATATTGTTCATAATAGAGTGTTCAATTTCAAAACTCCAAAATTTAACATTCTCAAAGAAAATTAATATATTTTCAAAATTATATATATTTAAATTTTTTTTTAATCAAAACAAACATACAATTAAAAAACAAATAAACCTACAAAACATTATAAAGCAATAACATAACACATTGTCTTTTTTTTTTTTCTTTTTTTTTTTTTAAATTTTAACATTGAACATTGTCTTTTTGCCCTACATATATACACATACAACTACTTAAAAGAAATGATCATAATAATTATTTATTTGTCCTACATATAGCAGTAGTCCTATGATACACTACATCATATTCTAACTGGAAAGAATACTTTCTAAGAATTTGAAGACTGCATACACATTTGTAATATATGAAGTGCATTTTTCTAGTTCTTGCCATTTATGTTTTGTGTCTTTGAATGGTGGTCTCTCTTTATTTTCTACCATTTCATCATATGGTGCCTCTGCTAATACAAAGTTCTTGACATAAAAAAAAAAAATTAGCTTAATGTTCATTTGCATTTCATGCTCTAATTGCATGTAAAAAATATAAGGTAGGTGAACTTTTAATACTTTTTTATTCAATTTATTTTTTATTTTCATAAACAAATATAAAATATTTAATAAACATGAATGAAAATTTTTAAAATACATGAGATGGAATATTATCAATCTTAATAGGTATTTTAGGGTTGTAATAATATAATATTGCAAATGCGGATTTCTTATTGTTTTGGAAATAGTGTTATTGTAAGAAAATCTAAATGTAGTTAAATAAAAATCCTAATTGTTAAGGAACTTTCCCATTAAAAATCTAAATAAGTTCCCTTATGGCCTATTTACTACCCTTACTTACCCATATATTTTTGGGTGGAAAGTTAAAGAGAATTTAAGTTTAATGCTTATCAACTTCTATAGAGTTCCAGAAAAATAGAAAGTAGTTAAATATCCTTATAAAAAAACTATGGCCTTACATAATCCTTGTTGTGTAATTTTCTTTTTAATGGAAATCCTTATAATGCGAGGAGCATCATTGATTTTGTTTCAGTTTATTAATTATGTTTTTTTTTTTTTGTACAAAATATTAAATACTACAAATATGTTGTCTGCCCCTTTGGGAGACTTAAGTAGCTAGATGTAAAATATAGCTCATGAGTAGGATCTCCCAAGGCATGCAAGAAGAAAAGCAAAGTAATATATCTACTTGATTTTTTGCTTTGTTGTTTTTGCCTATTTATAAGTATATCTTTAGGTGATAATATTAAAATACACCCCTTCAAAGATGAATAATAATTTTTACTCTCCATAAGATTAATGGTCTTATCTTTATTTACATGCCCTGCTTTTCCACCAAAATGTTAAAAAAAAAAAAAAAATCCCAAGTGATTTTTTAGGAATGCATAAGTTTTGGCCCAAATTTAAAATTTTCTCAAAATTGTAGATTTTCCAAAATTTAAATTTTCCTTCCCAGAATTGAAAATCTCTCCTAAAATTTGATATTAAACCTTCCCAAAACCCCATAGAATTTGAACAACTTTTCAAGCTTAAAATTTGGTAGGTTTGGTTTATAAAATCCTCAAAATTTAAAAATAGAAATTGATTCTTAAAAATTTAAATATATCAATATTAAAATATTCTAACGTCCCTTCTTGTCCTAAGACCATAGTTTTGTTACATATTAGTTACATTTCATTATGTATGATAGAAAAGGGTCCATAACTTAATTTAATTATAAAAAGAATTTGGATCAAAATTATATGTTTAGAATGCAAGGAATAAGATGTTTGACTCAAAGAATTTTGGTAAATTAAAAAAACATATAGGAAAGTTAATATTTTAATTTTCGAATGACCTCAACTTAGCCTTTGATCATAGTCAAATTGCAAATGGAAGATATATTAAGTTTGGAATGGGGTTCCACACCTTAATCATGACAATTAATGGCAAGAAGTTCATGAATATTAATGGCCAGAAGTTCATTACTATTGTACCCATGAAGGTTGTTGAGAAGAATCCCATCATGAAGTCAAGTATGAGATGCGAGACTTTCTATTCGTATCTCTAGTCCCATTATGAAATGAAAGTCATCTTAAAGAAAATACATGAAGAAGAAACAATTGAATTTGATCCAAATTATATTCCTCCAACTACCATTGCGAACTATAGTCCTTTTATAATATAATCATCGACTACAGTCCTTTAACAATCATTGTTTAACTTTGGGCACCTGACCACCAATGCCCAATTACGATCCTTGCTTGAAAACAAACATCTAACTATGGTCTTCCAATCATCGTTGTTTGACTATAGTCCTCTTACCAATGTTATTTGGCTATAGCCTTCTAACCACCGTCACTTGATTACCAACCATAATAACTTAATTATATTAATGATGTTTGTTGAATTCACTAATTTTATCACTTATCATCACTAACAATATCAATGCACGCTAATGCCTATAAGGCCAATATATGCCATGGATATCATATGTCAGCTATAAGATTTATGCTAGACTTCTTTGTATCTAGTCTTCTCTCCAAGAAGGAGAGTGATCAATAAATTACAAATGAGCTCTCAAAGATAACTCCCATGCTGTAATATCCTGTATTATGACCAGTTAAATAATTCTTTTCTGGAGTCACAATAACTCCTAATCGTAAACCATCTTTATCATAGCATTGTTATTATAGTATTCAACTTGCACATTTTTTTTCTTATTTTTTTGGAGCTAATGAAAATTCTTAAGAATTTGACTCTTGTTAGTACAAATGAAGATTTTTGAACCGTCAAGTGTCTATTTGTAATTCGATTTCATCAATATTTTTTAAATAAAATGATTTATTTTATAAAATTTTTTTTATATAATTTTTAAAGTAACAAATAGATTTATATGATTTTTCTATTGAAATTTGATTAAATTAAATACTTATATTTCTTTTATATTATATTTTATCATAAAATATATTAAGGCATTATAAAATTTACTTAATTCTTTTTCCTATTCTACAAATGGCATAACAAAGAATTGTTTGAGATTTTAAGATAGAAAGTGAGGAGAGAGGAAAGGGAATTTAAGATTTAGGAGTCGCAGAGCAATTTTTGTTAGTCAGTTCAAGCGGGAGATTTACTCATCTCATTGTAAGAAATCTTTATCCTATTTCTAATTTTAATAATTTTTTACTTTTGATATTTTATGATCAAATTTGTATTTCCATTATAAAAATGATGACAATTTTGTATTGATAAAACTTTCATCGTATAACTTTTTATATATTATAGAGATTAATATTATGAATATTTTGAGTATTTATTTAAGATTTTTCTCCAGGGTGATTTTGAAACTACAGTGATTTTTGTCTACTCAAAATGTTTTTTTTTACGTCTAAAAATAGTGATTTAGTTCAACTAAAACTTCAGAATATTATTTAAGGAAATATTTAATAATTTGGTTAATTTCTAAAAATGTGAATTTTTTTCTCAGTATAATTTTTATTGTCTGTTGTTAGGACATTTTGACACTTTCTGAATTAAGTTCATATATATTTTATTTGTTGTAATGCATTGAAAAAAAAATTAGATATGTGATTTAATAATAGGTGGTCGCTATTACTCCTATAATATTTTGATAATAATGTGTGTGTAAAAGATAAGTAAAGATTAATTGGTTGATCCTTTAAATACTATAGTTTGTTGTTATCATCTACTGATTGACGTGCTATGCTAATTAGAAGTTATAAGGAGATGATCATTATGCTGACAGACAAAGATTGATGACTTATTTATTGAGCCAATGATTTATTGAAATTGATATAATACCAAAAAATATCGTGATAGCCAAAATTCTTCGTTGTTTAGTGTGTCTACTAAAATATATATTATTAAGATATTGTTCCTATTACTAAACATATTTATTATAACTAGATTATTTTACTACTCGTGTTAGTGATATGTTATTGATATAGATACATACTATTTGATTCTACTTATTTATTATATAATAAGCATGTAACATATTAAACACGTAAAATATAGCTTTGATATTGATATAGAATAGTTGTATAGCATGTGTACATTCCTATATTATTTTTTTATATTAATTTAATTTCAACAGTTTTTACTGATATTTTGATTCATTACTTTGTCCGATTTCTTAACTGATTAGTATTACGGATATGACGATTGCTTTATAGATTTGACACTTGTACTAGTTTACTACTTTACTGGCTTCCATACCATTGTATTTTACTATTCATAGATTTACATATCACAACGTGTGAATTTTACTATTTTTGCACTGATTAAATGATTATATGAATACTACTACTATGATTTGATCCATGACATGCATTTTGCTCCTTTATTGTGTTTTGAATTTAATATAGGTTTGGGTGACTTGCTAGACTTTCAGCTCATTATATGTGGTTAACTAATTTTAGATCAAGGCAGAGAATCATGAGTGTGAGGATGATCAGGATTCCTTCAGGTTCTGGTTTTTTTTTGTTTTAGCTATTCTTTTGTACTCAAGAAAGAATAAATATATGATGATTGTATAAATCCTGAATATTATATATGATTTTTGGGAATGAATATAGATGTATATAATGATATTTTGAATTATAGAATATGTTTTGTTGTTTAATTCATGCTAGATGATAATAAATAGCTTTGGTTATTATTTATTAAAAGATAAATGAATAATTATTTCAAATTAAATTCTAGAGCATCACATATGCTATATGACTCTTCCAAGTTCTATCATAGGATTCATTCTATATGTCTACCATGTTGCATTAATATATTCCTCTAATCACTAGGAAATGCATCATTTGTAATTGACCATACATACCAGTTTTTTGGATTTTACCTGTAAGAATTCTAGTATTTGTGACCTAGTTTTATCTGTGCATGTGTTAGATATTTGTAAAATGCTAAGAAGTTAAACATTCTCTCTACTACCGTAAATCTTTTGAATAAAAAATTTTGCACGATAAAGCTTGAATAAAAATAAGCGATTCATTAAATCCTTAACTGTAACTTCATTTTATATAAAAGACGTTATCTGCTTATGAGCAAAAGAAAAATGCCTAAAGTTTTTCTTTGTTTTCAAAGTAACATATTGTTGCTCATTCAAATAGCAAAGATAGCCAATAGCCGCTGTTCTTCCAAACAGAATGTTCAGAAGAATTTATCTCAAAGATATTTCTTACAAAGAATCGATTGGCAGAAAAGATATGCTAAATAAAATAAAAAGGATCGCAAAAAATACATTTATCACTTCGATCATTTGTTCACCACTATCCAGAAAAGAATTCTTTCAAAAGTCCAGCATTGCTTTAGACCGCATCTCCTGCATTTAGATGCTCAGCGAACAAGAACCAAGATAGCTAACAATACTTCAATGCAAAAGATAGAAAATGACTTCCAATTAGCTGGAGAGGAACAGCCAAATCCCATTTCCACACTAGGTAAAGAACATGCAAGGAAAATGCTTGTAAAATAGTAAGATCTATAACTACCAACTGTTAGTTCAGGCATCTTTTGCTATTGAATTATGCAAAATTATTACGTGCGGTCACTTGATCGTCCGAAGACGAATCAGGATGGTACACAACAAAATGGTGATGTGACGCATTTTGATTTGCATGCAGACAACGTCCGATGAACGCACGTAATAATTTCTCTTGAATTAGGAATTCCTTTCTTTGTTTCCGCCTCTTCTAACGTATATGAGTAGTCCAAGAGTTGTCAAAATCTTAGTTATTGGAGCAACGGGTTACATTGGGAGGCATGTCGTTGAAGCAAGCATTAAGCTCGTCAAACCCTACTTTTGCACTCATGAGGTCTATTGCTGCCTCTCATAATACTGAAAAGATCAATCTCATACAATCTTTCAAGAATAATGGTGTTACTATCTTATTTCTATAACCTCTCTCTCTCTCTCTATCTCACATATATAAAATTTTTATGATAATTGCGCTTAACGGTAGAACATCATAAGTTATTATCTAAAAATCTTTTTGTAATATTAATCAATATAGAGACCCTTTATAATCAAATGAGCATATATAGAGCAGAAATGAAGTGGATCTTTAAGGATTTGTTTAGAACGGTTGTAGTTTTTTTTTCTTTCTAGTTGTAAAATAAATGTTGGGAATGTAACATTTTTAAAAGATAGAGGGATGAGGAACCATGTAATATTTTTCTATTTTTTTGGGATCCGTCCATGCATATGTATTATAGGTGTGAGTTTGACTTAACTGCCCAACCAAAAAAAAAAGTACACTTGTAGTTTAAAAATATTAAATGATGTTTAACTAATTAAGATTGCCTAAATAATATGAAAAAATAGTACGTTATGGTTATTCTCTGTTTGGAACTGCTGGATGTCATAGTCACCATTGAGGCGGTGGTTGGGGATGGTAGAAAGAAGATGTGTTATCTTTAATATACCCAACTACAAAAAATTCAGGTATTACCATTGGCTATTACCGGCGGTCCTATAGCCACCGATAATACTGCCTAAATAATATGAAAAAATAGTCGTCAATCTACTGGTGAGAGATCATCTTCAAGATCGACCCAGTATTCTAAGTATCATACATGGTCAGATGTTGTTGGAGGAAGGCAGAGGGGGAGTGTATATGGCTTGGGTTCGCAAGGCTATGCTTATGAGAGCAGTTTATCCACATCAGCATTTTATATATAATCGCAGTGGAGTTGAAAAAACTTTAAGTCAGATGGTTGTAGCCCTGAGGAGAGAAATAGAATAGATGAGAAAGGTTCAAAATGAGATGTAGGCAGAGTTGTGATCCTATAGAGATGAAAATCAAAAGAAGAAAGAGCAAGAGTAAACACATGCATCGCCATACTGATAGGACACGGAGGATGATTAATACTCTTATTTATTTGATGAACTTAAGGTATAAACATTTGGTTTGATAAGCTTAATTATTGTGTGAAAGCGAGGACATGGACATATTAATATGAATTTATATGTTATGTTCATTGTAGACTTTATTTGGTTTGATGAGTTTATTTGTTTTGATGAACTTTCTAGACTTTATTTTGCTTATTGTGGATTTCATTTCAATGCTATATATGTTGATTTTGAATTATTGTTGTGGGTTGATTATAATGGCTTGTTACTCATATTTGTGATAATTGTTCTCTATTATGTACGAGTTTGTAAATATTTGAGTAAATAGAGGGGAGGCTATCAAATGTTTTCTTAAAAATGCTATAGGTTTCTGGCGGCCAATCGGCGGAAACCTCGATGCCGGATGACTTTTTGTGGCCGCAAGAAATTTAATAAAGCTGCCGGTAAATACCAGAGGTTTATCGGTGCTCATCGGCGGTCAACCGGCAGTAGCCCGGCTTTTAGCGGCGGGTAAAACCTGCGGTTTTGGCCGCCAATAAGCCGTCGGTAATTAACCGACGATGACTCAACGGTTTAGCCGCTAGTAACACCGACGGTTTTGATGGCCGGATGGCCAGTAAGCCACCAGTGATTAACCAACGGTCACCGGAGCTACGATCGCCAGAATTTACCGGCCGTCTAGGACGCCGGAAAATCGCCGGTACGTATAACTGCCAGAAATGGTCCACCGGATATCATTTCCGATGTGGTTTATTCCGGCAGTTTTTGAACTGCCGGAAAACAACCGTTATTTTACGAAACCACTAAAAATTTAACATTAGCCACTAGAAAAAACCGCCGATAATGATTGAATTTCCTATAGTGCCTCTCTTTTTATATATTTACTAATGTTAAATCACCCAAATTAAAAATGAAAATTTTTTAGGGAAAATTGAGTGCCACACCTAGCAAATATCATTTTCTCATAAAAGAGGGTTACCATTGATTACAGTTGTGTGAAGTAAACCACCAAGAAAGAGAACTTAGTGCAGATTCTGATTTTATTTGGGATAACTTTTTTACTATTTTCTAAAAGAGTTTTATAATATAAAAATTTTTAATTCAAAATATTTTTATACTTAAAAATTTATTTAGCACTGAGGAATATTGTGGAGATTCCAACGGTTTGAGGTCAAACAGCCTGGTTGAATCCTGCAAATTATGTTGTAAAAGCAGTTTAGTAAAGATTTGAAAGTAGAGGGGGTAAGGAGTTGCTTTCGTCCAGTACAAATTTGTTGTGTCATAAAATAATTTGGTACAAATTAGGTGGGAGAAGCTTTTTTTTTTTTCAGAAAAAAATAAATTGCACAAACAGATAAAAAAATGTGGTTTAACTATTTATTTTACTAATTAATCACAACAATTATTTTATTTAAAGAAATGATTGTGACGTGTGATCTTACTAAGGCCATGAAGTTATAATCTGTCATTCTTGCATTCAAGAAAAAAAGAACTAAGGCTTCGTTTGGGATGTTCAACAAAGATGGTTGATATATTTTGATAAGCTCTTTAATGACGATTGTGATAATACGATTGATTTTAGTGGCCTTAGCATTCTAAATGAAAATAAAAAAAAATTTATTTTTATCGTAGTATTGGCAAAACCAAAGTTAGAGAGATTTAAAAAAAAATGAAGTGTTTAAAAGCTGTTGGACCTGATGATATTCCAATAGAGGTGTGTAAATGCTTAGGTGATGAAGGAATTTTTTGGCCAAAACTTTTCAATATTATTTTGAAGACTAAAAAGATGTTAGATGAGTGGTAAAAGAGTTCCTTAATTCTTACTTCTAGGAATAAAGGTGATGCACATAATTGAGTGAATTTATAGGAATTAAGTTCATGTATCATATTTTATGACTATAGGAGAGAGTTATTTAGAACAGGTTATGACTTGATACAAATATTTCTCAAAATGAATTTAGATTCATGCCGGTAGATCTACTATAGATTTTATACATTTATTTAGAGGATTGATGGAGAAGGGTAGAGAGAATAAGGAGGATCTAGATATGATATTTATTGATTTAGAGAAAGCATATGATAATGTTCCAAGGGAGTGCTATTGAGAGTTCTAGAAAGAGGGGGTTAATAATGCTTATATTCAAGTCATTAGGCATATATATATATATATATATATATATATATATATATATATATATATATATATATATATATATATATATATATATATATATATATATATATATATATATATATATATATATATATATATATATATATATATATATATATATTGTTACTTGTGTTCAAACACAAGATGGGTTGACAAAGTATTTTTCTATTTCAGTTGGATTACATCAAGAATCAACCTTAAGCCCATATCTTTTTTGCTTTAGTTATAAAAGCTTGATGTTGTTGCTGTTGTTGTTGTTGTAGGTTTGGGATGATGCAATATTGTCTTGCTCACTATAGTTTTTTTGTGGCAACATCTCACTCATCTTGTGCTCTTAGTGGAGTCTTTGTACTGATACTCTAATTATAATAAATACTCTTGGTGACCATCAAAACTTTGAAATATATCATTCCTTCATTCGTCGTCACTTTGATGCAACATTGTTGGTGTCACAAAAAATTAAACATTTTAACAACTCAAAATCACGTTTTTTTTATAAAATACAACTCTCGAACTACACACTCTTTAAAATCTATGTTTCTTTTCCTTACCCTTTCTTCTCTCTTAGAAGATTTTGTGCCTAACTTGATAATTAAAACTAAAGTGGGGATAATTTTATATACATATTTAGATTTTATGCACATCATATATATTGGTTATTCATGGATGAAGCCTCATTCCTACTTTTTTAAGCTGAATGTTGATAGTGCGAGAATGGTGTCTATTGTTGGCTGTGGTGTTGTTATAAGAGATCATAATGGTAACTATATTTTTGTTTTGTTGGTCCTATTGCTAATGGTGATGAAAATTATGCTACTACCTATGCTGTTCTTCATGGTTTAAGTATTTGTTTTAATCTTAATTTCATGAATATTGTGGTGGAGGTTGGTTCTTACTTTGATTATCATTCTCATAGGGAGGAGAAAGTTTGCTCCTCTGCTCTATTTTATATGCAGAGGGACATTAGGAATTTATTAAATTTTTAAACTGCCCTTTCTCTATTCTTTTGAGGAGGGTAATGCTTATAATCAGTCAATTGCTAGATGAGGTTGTGGTTTGAATGCATTGATTGAGCTTTCGGTTTCTAACCTGCCTTTTATGGTTAATGGCCTCTTAAGATGGGATCAAATTGGTGTTCCTTAAGTTACGTCTTAGTCGTGGTGTTGTTATTCTTCTTGGGTGGTTTCTTCACTATGCTATGTTTCTTCGAATGACCCTGTGTAATTCTCATTTGCTGCTTGCTGTTTTCTGCTCTTTAGATAACCTTCTTTGGTTTCTCCTTAATTTTTTTTTCCTTTTTTCCTTGATGTATTGTTTTTTTTTTTCTGTGAGTGTTTCATGCTTTGTTATATGCTGGAAGCCTGTGTTTTGAGGAAGTTGGTTGGTTGGATCACTCTTTCCTGTTGTAATTCTATTAGCTTTGGTTGTTTTGTATTTTGTGTTGTTGTCTTGTGTTTTAATTTATGCTCTGACTGGCTTGTGGTGGCCTATGTTGCTGGCCTCTATTATTTCCATTTCTGGTGTATCAACTGGGTTGCTAATTTGCTTTTTCACAGGTTAGATAGGTTGGTTCTGTTGTTGTGTGGTGTTTTTTTGGCCTTGCTTGGGTTGTCTGCCTAATGGTCTATGCTTTGGTAGCTTAACTGCTGCTGGCATAAATGGAGCATAAATGAAGTGGATCTTTAAGAGTGTTTGGACGGATGCAATTTTTTATAAATATGATTATAAAATTATTACGATGAACATAATTTTTTAAAAAAACTATTGTAAAAAATAACTTCCTAGCTTTTTTTTTTTTTTTTACCTTGGTGATTGTTTTATCAGGTTTTGTTGGCCTATTCAAAGTTCATATCTTTGCGATTCTTTTTTAGGTGATGGCTCCTGACATTCCAAGTTCCTTTTTATAAGTTTTTTTTTTATGTTTGTAATTAGTGGGATCTTCGGCTTTTAGGTTTTATTTTAGTTTTGTATGTTTGCTCTCATGAGTGATAGCAAGCTTTAGATTCATTCAAAGGACATGTAAATTCCTTTTAATTAACGCGTATACTCATCAGTGAGTTTTTTAAAAAATAGAATTGTGATTGAGATCTAAAATTAAAATAATAAAAAATTATCCCTAAAGAGGCCATAAGATAATATATGATATTTCTATTAGAATACAGTACACTCTTAGGTTAAAAATAAATAAATAAATAAACTAAGTTTGACTTAAGATTGCCTAAATACTACTAAAAAATAGTTATGGTTATTTTCGGTTTGAAACTGTTGGATGATCATAGTCATCACAAGGCGGTGGTAGAAAGAAGATTTGTTTTCTAAAGATCTATAGAGTCAGTGGAGCCACGGATTGTGCTTATAAGATACTCTCTCCTTTTATATATTTACTAATCCTTAATCAGCCAAATTAAAAAGGAAAAATTTTGAGGGAAAATTGAGGTCCACACCCAGCAAATACCATTTAATCATAAAAGAAGGCTTTACATGCGCTTTTGTTGCGCTTTAAGTGCGCTTTTTGACTATGTTTTGACTACGCTTTACTTGTGCTTTACTTGCACTTTTAGTGCGTTTTTTTTACTGCGCTTTATTTACACTTTAGTTGCTCTTTTGATGCGCTTGGCTTAAAGTTCCGCGGACACATTAAACATGTTGAAAATCCACGTGTCGACATTTTATTGACTTTCGGACCTATCTCTACATCAGGTGTCCGGACCTAATAATTTTCCCACACTAAGGAGTATTGCAGAGATTCCAACGGTGTGAAGTCAAATAGCCTTGTTGAATCCTGCAAATTTGATTGTAAAAGCAGTTCGGTAAATAATTGAACGGGTTACGAGTTGCTTTCGTCTAGTACAAATTTGTTGTGTCATAAAACCATCTGGTACAAATTCGGTGGCAGAAGTTTTTTATTTTAGAAGAAAAAAAAAATTGCACGAACAAATATTTACAGAATTCTCTCAGTCCCAAGCTTTAAATCTTAAGATTAGAAACAAATTTGTCATCTAATTAGATTAGCGTTAGGTATCCACTAATTTCATTTACACCGACAGTTAGATCACTGGGAGTGCAAATTAGTCGAATTGATTTTGAGTCATCACTATCAAAAAATAAGGCTTTCCTAGCACAAATTTCAAACTTTCCCGGCGATTTTACCCGCCACAAATTTATTTGCAGCGGTTCTATGACCGCTGGATGTCCGCCGTGATTACAATGCGCTGAAAAGACATTTCGCAGCGGTTTCAAGACCGGCGGGGTAGTGTTGTGGAATGCTGAATATCGCAGCGTTTATAACCGCTATACGCTTCTAGAATTGCAGCGGGCATAACCGCATCTAATTATCAAAAAAATAAACGATCTACGGAATTGTGGTGGTTAAAACCGCTACTGGATTGCAATATTGTGGCGGATAAAACCGCCACTAAGGCCCAGAAATTTTTTTTTTAACGATTTTTACAGACCAAACACACATAAAACTTTTAGCCGGTTTTGCAGACCAAACAAACAGAATATATTAAGCTCCATTAAAAAACCATTACAGAATAATAATTTATTAAATTTTCTCAAATTCTATTGCAGTTCTACAGTTCAGAATATGCATTTATCAAATGAAAAAAATATAATGTATTAGTCATACAACCTTCTAAAATCACTAAGAAATGCCAAGAAAAAAGGTTTTACAAGTCATGCAACATTCTAAAATCATCACCGAAGCATCTATCAAATAAAAAAATAAAATCCTGAGAAATAAGGGAACATTAGAGGTGCACCACTACACATTTATTTTACTAGACATACTACCTAAAATTGTAAATGTCTAGCAACAAAAGTTGCATGCAGAGGATTCCATCCACAGGCCATACATATTGCTCATGGCACTAAACCTACTCCCACTTGAAACCAAACATTAGAGGTGCACCACTCTAGAAAGCTCATCGGCTATGCATTCATAATCAAACTCATCAAAGAGCATGAAAAACAAGGACATCAGAGCTGCTAAATCACCATTATACTAACAAATTTGCTAACAAACAACATAAAAAAATGCTATTAACTTACATCAAAATGATGAACTGTAGGGAGAACAATGATGTCTCTTATCTTTGTCTTTTCTTATATCATCAGACAGAACAATGATGTTCACAAGCAAATATACATATGATTAACATAACTCCATGGCATTTTCATAAAAAAACTAGCATGAGCTCAAAGACATGTGTGCATTTGTTATCCGCGAGTTTATATAATGCAGTGCATCATCGGATCACCAATTCCTCACTTCACTACTACGCAGCTTTGAATTATCAAGACATGATGACAAATGTTGAACTTTTATAAGATCCAAATCCATAAACAATAAAACAAACTACAGTACATGTCAGGCTTTAGAATCATCATATATTCAAAAATCTCTGTAGCCAAATAGAAAGCTGACATAACTAACTCGAGACTATCTTGAAAACATGGTATGACAAAAATGACAATAATTCAATAAACAAACTCAAATAAGGGATAACTAGCTTTGAATAACAATCTCAGTTGCAACCAAATAGCTTTCAAGTCAAACTAACAAGGCAATTTCATGTACAAGCGGTCATAACAACATCAGTTCAAAAATACATGAAATATCTAGTACAGTTCATACTACTCAAAGCATCAAAACAAAAACTACAGCTTATCAGCAAAAGCAACATAAGTTTGCAGAAGACTATCATGCATTGGATGAATCTCATTGCCACCCTGAAAATAAAATGAAATTAATGAGATATTAATAATCAAGAAATATACAATTAACATGAAATTATTATTTTTTCATACCATTTCAGATCCTCCATGTGGTGGTTGATTCATTTGAAATTGTTGCACAATTTGTCACATCTCATCATGATATGCACTGAACTCCTCTCGTAGACTTGCTATTTGACCAAAGTTACTAGCACTTCTACCACCTGCATCATTTGTACTATGAGGAAAGTATCGAGTCAGAGTAACACCAAATCCTTGTGTACGAACTCGCCCTGAATGTTCTGGACCCATTACTATGCTAAAAACTTTCTTATTAGCTTCAATGTTTCCTTCTTCAGGTGTCAACCCTTCCTCGGCTAGAAGATTACATGCTTGAGTCTACATTACAATTACATATAATTAAATCAATTGAAAAACTAATTATAAAAAATAATTTAAAATCACTATTTAAATTTATCCATCGTTGCATAGCATCTTCAGATGACCAGGTCCCATCTTTATGCATTCTGTTTATTTTCCATAACTGTAATCTATCCTTAATATACTACAAAAAAATTATAATAAAAAATATAAGTTTGTAAATGAAGTATTTAATTGCTATAATTAAACATTTAAATTCATACCATATGCCGAAAAATCATTAATCGTCCACATTAATGCAGCTCGTAAGTTAAAAGATTGTCCGGATGCTGCATCTTAGGATATCACTCCAAGCCATAATTCATACAACTCATTTATTAGTGGTTGGAGATAGATATCAATATTATTTCCTGGACTCTTTTCCCCTAGTATAATAGTAGACAGAATGAAAGACGTTTGTTTCATTAATGTAATTAAAGGAGGCATGTTGTATGGAACTAAAAGTACGGGCCAAATCCTATATGTACTACTCATAATCTTAAATGGATTAAAACCATCACTTGCTAATACAAGACGAACATTATGTGGATCTGAAGCAAAATCAGGGTATCTAGAGTCAAAGGATTTCCAGGCCTCTCCATTAGCTGGATGTCGTAACAACCCATCTATATTTCTCTGTTTGGCATGCAAAATCATCTCTTCAGCAGAATTTTTTGTTTTAAACAATCTTTGAAGCCGCGGAATTAATGGGAAGTATTGAACAACCTTAGCATGTTTCATTCGATTTTTCTTTCCTCTAGATGTACTTTTTTTAGCACCAGCCCACCATAAAGAACCGCAAATATGACAAACCTCTTGATTTGATCTTTCTCTCCAAAATAGACAACAATCATTTGGACATGCATCTATCTTTGTATATCCAAGATCAAACACTTTAATTATCTTCTTTACTTCATATATATTCTTAGGTAGCAAAGAACCATCAGGGAAAGCTTCAATCAATAACTCCATCAATTGATCAAAAGATCTAGCAGACCAAGAGTGTAAGCACTTCAGACAAAATAAATGTAGGATAAAGGATAATTTCGTGAATGACTTACAGCCAGGGTATAATTCTACCCCTGCTTCTAGCAATAAATCATCATATTTCATCGCATCATCATTTGTCAGATCTATGTTATTTTCATTATATGCTTCATCTTCATTGGCATTTCCTGAGCAGAATGTGTCTCTTAACAATCCTTCTATATCATTTGTTCTGGGCTACTCACCTTGAGTTTGTACTTGTATAACATTACCAGTATCAATACATTTTTCTGATCTTGTAACTTCAGCTACAAAAGCATGTTCCTCTCCATGTCGATTCCAAACAACATATCCAGAAAAAAATCCTTTGGAGAGTAAATGCAACTTGACATCTTTTACATAATGAAAATACCTGTTAATGCATAATTTGCATGGACACAGAATATTTTGTGCTGAACTTTTACTTTGAGTTGCAAATTTTAAAAATTTCTCAACACCTTCAATATAATCACTATTATGTTCCTTAACTTGGATTAACGAGATGCTGAGTGATATTTATAGCTGAAATGGCCAAAATGTTGTTATCATTCTTAATTACTTTTACATCTACTCTCAATAAAAAGTACTTGGAAAATATGATAATTAGCGAAGTAGTTAGCATCCAATGGTGGAAGCACGAAAATGACCATTTTTCATTTATCACGTATAAAATGAAGTCTTGGCCATTAATTCGTATAAAAAGATTATGATTTACTTTTACACATAAACTCATTATATTTTTGCATTTACACTTTAAATCCAACTCGAAAAAAAAAATTCCTTTGTGCTTATCATGACATTTTAAGAACTTCAGCAGTTCCATATATACCATCTCATTTTTCATAAAATATATTTGCAATTAAATGATTCGGTTAAAATATCCTAAATATCACGAGTTCTGCAATTAACTTTATTATTTGGTTCTCTATTAATTAAAGTACAATTATATACTAATTACTTAGTATAACAATTAATTACTCTTTACTAAGTCACAAGACTCAGAACCTTAATCATTCAATGGAAAACACAAAAGTGATAGAGACAAATGCCAAACCAAGAAGATAGGGAGAACCTTTATCAAGCACTCATCACCAGCACAAATAATTTCTAAGATAAAACAAAGATAGTTTACCAAGCCACTTGAGCGAGCCCGTACGCTGAAATAGTGAATAAATGATGAACATGCATGCGAAATTTAGGGCATCACCAGAAATTTTAAATGCATCACAAGAATAATTCAAGAATTTAGTAAATTTAAGAATAGCTACAAAATGACGACCGGACTACAAAAATTAGGGCAGATGAGAGGAGTTGGAAATTACCTAAGACTGATCAACAGAATGGCGACCCGAAATTTGTCGGTGATGACTGATTCAGCGATGGGAATGGGTTCGACGTCAAAACCGGTGGATTCGATCGTGGATGGCGATTCAGAGGCGATGGCGATTTGGAGGCGACGATGAAGGTTTCGGCGAGCGAGCGAACGAGCAGTCGATTGAGCAAAATCGGTCGAATGACTATGATAGGGCATACGGGGGAGGAATATATGTCAGTTTTAGAGGCGGTTAAAGCCGCAGTTATAATAATTAGATAACATCGGTTAAAATCACTGCCTATAGCCTTCTGTAGCACCGGTTTTCTGACCGCTGCTAGTAAGGGTTGCGAAAATTTCATTTTTTTGGTAGTGCATGTCTAACTTGAGCTCGACTCGTAAGCCAAATCCCAAAATCGAACTCGAATCAAACTCAAAAGGCGAGCTCTTGAGCTAGTCTTGTGCCAGTGAAATGAGTTTGTAAGTAGGTCATGAGCTTTCGCGGTTCGGCATTCGCCTGCACTTTGCCTTCTGTTGTTTGGCCTTCACACATGGTTAGCTAATTAGCTTCCGCGGTTCGCCTTCCACGCACGTGCTTCGCCAAGTCACCTGTTGTTCGCCTTCCGCGGTTCGGGTTCCACGGTCCGCCTCTTCGAACTCGTTTAATCGAGCCGCTCGATGAGTAATCGAGCCTAGCATTATCTAGATCGGAGTCAAGCTTGATAATCCAACAAGCTCGAAACTTTGCTTGAGCTCAAGTTCGAAACTCGAAAAACTTGACTTGCAAGCTTGTTAACGAGTAGAGTTCGAGTAGGCTCACCAGTCAGCTTGACTCATTTGCACCCCAAGATCACATCATTAGATTTATAAACATTTATATTTTAGATTATAATTTCCATTCAGAAGAATCAAAGTGTCATAGGGGCCACTATTTTTAATTAATTAATTCTATATTATTTCTCAAAAATATTTGATATTTAGCACATAATTATAAAATAAATAATCAAATATGTATGAAATACTAATAAAACTATGGGATAATCTAATACATATTCTTCAATAATAATGAAATCCATCTCATTACTTAGGTTCATTAGAGCTCATGCTTAGGGAAATTGAGTTCGGTCTAATCTTGTTTAACTATTTATTATGCTAGCTAGTTAATCCAAAAAAAATTATTTTAATTAAAAAATAATTGATGATTGTAACATGAGATCTTACTAAAGCCATGAAGTTATAATCTGCCATTCTTGAATTTAAGAAAAAGACTAAGAACTAACTAAAAAACCATTACAAATATCATACAAAGTTGACTATCAACTAAACTATAGACAACATAAAATCTATGATTGAAGAGAATGGAGCAAAAGCATCGGGCAGATATGGCTAAGAAAAAAAGTGTGCTGACAAAAATTAGACAATAAAGGTATATTAAACTAAAGTTATTAAACATAATCAATTTCATTTCTTAATTACCCTTAAAGACAAAAAATCAAAATGGAAATATTAAATTAGATTATTTTTTAAACAAAAAAGTTTAAAAATGCAAAAAAAAAAAAAAAAAAAAAAAACTATCATTATGGTATATTTTGTACGTGTTAGAGCGGATTTTCTACTTTGTCAATGATTTCATTCGTCACATGCTATCTCTCAATACAACTAAATTATCTGAAAAATATAATTAACTATTAGACAATACAATTTTGAATTTTTCAGAGTTAATTCATGCATGATATATAAAATCAATCATAATTGTTGGATTTAAATTTGATCATGCATAACAAACAACACTATTAGGACGTTTTTGGTAGTTAAGAGCTAGAAAACTAAGTGTGAGAGTAATGCAAATGATAAGTCAATGGAAGGCAATGGGATCTCAATGAATAATCCAACACTATCCAAAAGATCAAAAAATCTAAAATGTGCCTCTTTAATTTTTATTTATTGGGTTAAGAGGGCTATTACAATTTACACCTAAAAATACAAAAATGATATATGATGAGACTATTATAAACTGACAATGACACATTGATTAACTCGATGAGGTGCACATGAAAACTTGCCTTTAGCATGTCACACTCTTCTCTGTTCAGCTCTATAGGTAAGTCTTTGAGATGCATTTCATGGTTGAGTATTCAAGATTTGGGTTGTAGGGGTGGCAAGTTTTTGTAGGCAAGTTTATAAAAATGATAACGAAATTCCTAAGTGAGTGGTAATTCACCTAGGTGGAGGCAGCTGCAAGCTAGGGATGAGTTTAACTGGTGATGTTGTTGTCATAGATTATTAAGGTATGTGCTTCTTGATGCATGATCAAAGATGTCAACAGTAGGTGTGTACATGTAGCCTTAATCAGAGATTGTTGCTCAATGTGAGCAAGTATGGTTGAGGCAGGTGATTCTACATGTGTGGACTAATCTAGTGAGTCCTTTGGTTGATCTCATTGAGGATGATTGCACCTCTGGTATGTTCACTTAGAGATAATCTATATGCTATGATCTTGATACAGGAGAGTGGTGATTTGTCCATGCTCTTGAGTTATCTACTATTTATGTACATCCTTTAGGTGAACGATGCTTTGGACACATAATCCACTTAATTGAGTTTTGTGATGGGAATTATTAGATACTTATAAGTTCTAATATAGAAAAATAATACATTACCAGTAGATTTTTTTAGATGGATTTTTTCCTGCAGATAAAAATTACATACGAAACTGAAACCGGTGGTTTATTTCCGACTACAATCTTTACCGGTGTCTTTCTGATGGACCTAGTCGTCAAAAATTACTAGCACATACACCGTAGGAGAATTGTCAGTATTATCGGCGACATTCATTGCCACTTTTTCTGGCGGCTAGATGGATAGAAAATGTTGGTAATCAACGACGATTTCTCTTATGACAACCGTGTGAATATCCCCTCCACACTCCCTTGAAATCCCCTCCAAGGATCTTCTCCCTCTCAAACTCCACCCTTTCCTCTCTCCCTTTTCAAGTTCTCTCTTCTAGTTTTCTCCCAAAGAACGAAGACATAATGATTGTCAAAGATACACTTTGTCGTCCTTTTACACTCTCCAAGTGTCGGCAGAGAACCGGACCAATGTTGTTGAACTTCACTTGAGAGCCTTCGCCAGAGCAACCGTGTGAATATCCCTTCCACACTTCCTTGAAATCCCCTCCAAGGATGTTCTCCCTCTCAATGATCCCTCTCAAGAGAAAAGCATTCCAAAGGTACTTGTAATAGTTTCTAGGACTCCTTATATAGAAAGGACATGAAAAACCGTCCAAAAAACTGCTAAAAATAAGTTTTTCTGTGCACTGGATCGTCCCGTACGAACCATTTGTGCATCTGTACGAACCAATTTTGTCCTTGACAAAATAGGTTCATCCCGTACGAAAACATTTCATCCGGTACGAATAATTATATCAAAAGTTGGTTCCGAAAACTGCATAACATTGCCAGAAACTGCCATAGTCGGTTCCCATCGTCCTGGACGAACTGGATTTCGTCTAGACAAAATTTTTACAGTGAGAAACTTGTCCTGGGACAAAAAATGATTTCGTCTGGACGATCATTCCTTAGAAAAATTTTCAAGTTCAGTTCCTGTTCGTTTCATTGCTCTTACAAGGAGATAACTGATCTGATCGTCCTGTACAAATAATGTTCGTCCCATACGATCAGTACAAAAACTTTTTCAAGATCTTCTTTAAGTGTGTGTAAATTTATTCACTCAATTACAATCACTCCCTCTCAAATTTAATTCAAATAAAAAGTATAAGCTTCAAATTCACAAAGTATCTCATGCTGAATTTGATTTGAAGTCTTCGTAGTCTGGGGTTCGATTTTCCTGAAATATTAGTACACACAAGAGCAAAAACAAATCTTCCAAAAAATGTTAGGAGATAACAACACATAAAACAATAATATTTGGAATCATCAAAACTATACAAGTTGCAAGAATGTAAAACATGCAAATAGCAATTTCCTAACAACACTAAGCCTTATTCTTAGTGTACTAAAAGTATCAAAAGCTAGTGATTTTGTAAAAATGTCTGCAAGTTAATTTTCAGTTGAAACATGATTGAGTTCAATTTCTCCTTTGAATACATGATCCCTTATGAAATGATGCATAATGTCAATATGTTTTGTTCTTGAATTTTGAATAGGATTTTTCGAAATGCAAATGACATTAGTGTTATCGCAATAAAGGAGAATTATGCTTATTGTTAATCCTAAATCAATCAACTATTGTTTCAACCAAAGTACTTGTGCCACACAACTTCCTAAGGCAATGTATTCAGCTTCTGCAGTAAATAGGGCTACATAATTCTTTTTTCTACTGGACCAAGATACTAAAGAATTTTCAATAAATTGACATGTTCCAGAAATACTTTTTCTATTAACCCTACAACCTGCAAAGTCCGAATATGAATATCCAATTATTTCAAATAATAAGCTGAACTTAGGATACCAAATTCCTAAGTTCTGAGTTCCCAAGAGATATCTCAAAATCCTTTTCACTACTGTCAAATGTGATTCTTTTTGGATCTTATTAAAATCTAGCTCACAAACAAATACTAAACATAATATCAAGTCTGCTAGCAGTCAAGTAAAGCAAAGATTATAATTCCTCTAAATTTCTTTTGATCAACAGATTTTTCATTATGATCCTTATCCTACTGAACTAAGGAACTTATAGGTGTACTAATAGATTTAGCATTGTCCTTTTCATATGTTTTGAGGGTGTCCTTAACATACATCGACTAACTAAGAAATAAACCCTCCTCAATTTGTTTAATGCTAAAGCCTAGAAAGTAACTCAAATCTCTTATTAGGTTCATCTCAAATTCGCTACTCATTATTTCAGAAAAATCAACCCAAAGATTTTTATTAGAAGATCTAAATATGATGTCATCAACATAAATTTGTACAATGAGTATATCGTCTCCCAATTTCTTCAAAAAAGAGTGGTGTCCACACTTTCTTTTTCAAAAGATCTCTCAAGTAGGAAGGTGCTCAACCTCTCATACCAAACCCTAAGTGCATTTTTCAAACCATATAATACCTTTTTCACTTAAAAACATTATTTGGGCACTTTGAATTTTTAAATCCTGAAGGTTGTTTAACATAAATATCTTCTTGAATTACCCCATTTAAAAAGGAACTTTTCACATATATTTGATTCAATTTAAATCCTCTAAAATAGACAAAGGTTAACAAAACCCTAATTGCTTCAAGTCTAGCTACAGTGGAAAAAGTCTCCTTAAAATTTATTTCTTCAATCTGATTATATACCTTAGCCACCAATCTAGTCTTATTTCTAATAACTACTCGTGAGTTATTCATTTTGTTTTTGAATACACACTTAGTTCCAACAACACTTTGATCCTATGGCCTTCCAATTAATTCCCAAACATTATTTCTTACAAAGTGCTTGATCAATATTTATGGATTCTATCATAGAAATAAAAGCTGAATGATTGACTTCTTTATTCAGTCAACGCCTAGTCCTAACACCCTTACTAGGTTCACCTATAATCAATTCTTTTGGGTGGTTTTTAGAAAATCTCATATCACTAGGGAACGGGTTTTCTATCTCCAAATTGTCATCCAAATTTATTTTCTCAATCTTTTGGGAGTTAATTTCTATCTCATCATCTTCAAAAATTGGCTCTTCCAAAATTTTAGATTCATCAAATACAACATTTATGGTCTCCTCAACTATCAAAGTTCTTTTATTTAATACCATATAAGATTTTTCAACACTAGAGTATCCAAAAAAAATTCCTTCATATATCTGATTTTGGATCAAATTTTTCTAAGACAGATTTTCCATTGTTATAAATGAACACCTTGCATCCAAAAACATACGAATGTGATAAATTAGGTTTTCTCCCCTTATGTAACTCATAGGATTTTTTATTTAAATTCGATATGATGTTCACTCTATTCAGAACATAACATACTGTGCTAACCGCTTAAGCCCATAAATATTTAGGAAGTGAATATTCTACCAATATGGCTCGAGCGACTTCAATCAATGTTTTGTTCTTCCTTTTGACTACCCCATTATGATGAGGGGTTCTAGGTGCAGAAGAATTGTGATCAATCCCTTTTTCCTTACAAAAATACTCAAAATTTTCATTTTCAAATTTTTCATCTTGATCACTTTGGATTGTTAAAACTTCACAGTATAGTTTTCTCTGAATCCAAGTTAAAAAATCTTTAAACTCCTCAAATGATTCACTCTTATGATATAAGAATTTAACACATGTGAATCTAGAAAAATCATACACAATCACAAATCAGTATATCTTCCCTCCTAGACTTATAGTTCCAACTAGTCCAAAAGGATCCATATGCAAAATTTCTATTGGTTTACTAGTTCTAAAATCCTTATTTAACTGAAAAAAGACTTCACCTATTTTTCTAATTGACATGCATCGCAAAGATGATCCTTAGTAAAGTCTAGTTTTGGTATACCTCTCACTAAGTTCTTTTGGGTAATCCTCCTAAGGTTTTTCATGCTAGAGTGACAAAGTCTCCTATGCCAAAGTCATGATTCATTAGAAATAGTTTTTAAACAAAACAAAGTAGGAGTTTTGATACAATTCAAATCTAACATATTAATATTATTTACCTGTATACCATGCAAAACATCACTACCATTTAGTCTTAATATACAGCTAGTAGGAAAAAATTTAACATAGTGTCCTTTATCATATAGCTGACTAATACTCAAAAGATTATGCTTTAAGCCTTCAACTAGTAGTACATTCTCAATAAAAAAGTTTTTCAAATTTTTTATCTTACCTGATCCAACCACCTTCCTTATGGTGTTATCTCCAAGTGTAACCCTGCCTCCATTATTGGCTTCCAGTGATATGAATTATGCAGTATCTCCAGTCATATACTTTGAGCAATAGATGTCCAAGTACCATATGCTCTCACGAGGTCTTGCGTGAGAGAGTGCTTGTAAAATCATCAAATATTAGACCTGGGAACCCAAACAAGTTTAGGTTTACCTTTAGGTAACTTTAAAATAGATACATGTATGATATGTCTAGATTTATGCATGTTTGGTCTCCACACTAAATGACTTTTTCTATCTAAAGTACAAGTGTGTGTAATATGACCAATTATCCCACATCTATAGCATTTAACTCAAGGAAATGGATTTCTTAATCTTCTATAACTGTTCTGATTCTTCCTAAGTTGTAAGAATTTTGGATACAAAATAGGATTAGTAAAATCTTCAAGTCTTTGGGGTTTCTTATTTTCCTCGAGAGCTTTTACTTTCAATTTCAAAAACATGTTCATATCTTCCAACACATTATTACTATATTTCAACCAATATTTTTTACTCTCTGATTCAACCTTATAATATTTAAATTCTTTTTCCAAATCTGCATAGGATGATTTTAAATTCTCTTTATTCTTATTCAAACATCAAACTCATCAAATAAGCTCATGTGGTTAATATATACTAATGCATGATTTTTCCTAAGGATTTCATGTTCTCTCTGTAGTTCTTGTAATTCTAGGTTCAGACTAGCATGAATTTTTTTAAACTTTTTATATGCATTATGTATTCTTTCAAAAACTTTAAAAACCTCAGCATAGGTTAAGCCGCACACCTCTTCTTGATCTGACTGATCAAGATTATTATCCATCAAGCACAAGTTGGTGACTTCCTCTTCCTTTTTAGTCTCTGAAGAGTTCGAAGCTGAGTCCGCCCAGGAAGCTCTTTGGAATTTCTTCTTGCCCTTCTTCACAGTTAGTTTCTTCTCTACCTTCTACCTTCTCCTTACTAGGAGTGACTTTAAGTTTTGGGAAATTTGATTTCATATGTCCAGGTTTCCTACACTCATAGCAATTCACATCATTAGAATCCTTAACATTCCTATTGAACTTACCTCTATTCTATTATTGGCGTCTCTTCTGCTTCATCTTGAGAAAGCTCCTAAATTGTCATATCACTCTCCGACTCCTCCACTTTTAGCGTAATGTTCTTATACTTTCGTGACTCTTCTTCATCAATCTTTCATTGACTCACTCCTTGCTCGTAAGAAATTAGGGATCCAAGAAGATTATCAATAGAGTAAACATTTAAGTCTTTTAACTCTATAATTATAGTTATCTTAGCATCATATACAGTAGGCAAACAATGAAGTATCTTATTAACCATTTCAACATTCGTTAGTTCTTTACCCAATGCATGTAAAGAAGTGATTATTTATGTAAATCTTATGTATATGTCAGAAATAGATTCATTGGGTTTCATGTGAAATAGTTCATAGTCATGCAACAAGATATTAAGTCTAGATTGCTTAACTTTGTTAGTCCTTTCATAGGTTATACAAAGTATATCTCATATGTAATTTCCTCTTTTACAAGTGGAAACCTACATGTAATCTTCAGATTTAAGCGCATAAAAGAAACTGTTCAAACATTTTGCATTAAGTTTTGCTAATTCACATTATTCTACATTCTATTCTGTAAAGGGAATTTTAACTCTAAGTCTGTCAACTAATCTAGTTGGTTTTCTATACCCTTCTTGAACTAAGATCTGCATATGATAATCTAATGACTGTAAAAATGTTGACATGAGTGTTTTCCAAAAATTGAAAGAAATATTATCAAATAAGGAAGGTCTACTTATAGAGTAACCTTCTAGTGTGTTCCGATTTCTAAATGTAGTCCTGGTCGTTAATCAAAAAAGTAGTCTAAACTTATGGTTTTGAAACAAAGCTCTGATACCACTTATTAAAACTTGTTGAATATGAAATAGGTTGTTAGATCTAAGCTTATGTCCCAAGAGGGGTGGTGAATTGGTAATTTAAAAAACTTAACCCTTGTTGGAATTTAAAAGTACGAAATAGTTTTAATAAACTGATCAGGTTGATTTTAAAATTTTTCAAAAATAAAATTTTAACCAAATAAAAATAAAATGCAGAAATTAAAGCAGCGAAAATAAAAAAAACACAAAGATTTAAAGTGGTTAGGTCAAACACGACCTACATCCACTCCTTGAAGTCTCCCACTTCAGGTATTGTAATATTACCACAAGTGTCTCTGCTTTTGCTCCCACAGCAAGGAGGATAAGCCTTCACAAAACTCTCTTCCACCACTACCCGATGCGGTAGAGAACGGTCGTCCTTTTACACCCTCCAAGTGTCGGCAGAGAATTGTCGGCTGTTCACACTCTTCATATGTAGGCAGAGAACTTTCGTCCTTTCACACCCTCCAAGTGTAGGCAAGGAACCTTCGGCTTTCATACTCTCCAACTATCAGTAGAGAACTGGATCTTCTTGAAAGATCTTCACACTATAAATATAGAAGGACAAGAGAAATGAGTGAAGTAAACACAAAGTACACACAGAGATCCTTACCCTTGAGCAACCAAGTGAACCATTCACACTCCAATAGGAATAAATCTCCTTCAAACACTCTCTCTTACTCTCTCCTTCAATTTCCCTTTACCATTCAGAAAGACCAAGTGAAAAAAAGATTCAATAACAGTCTTAAGTGGACCTTATATAGAAAAGACACGAAAAATCATCCAGAAAACTGTATTTTTCTAATTTGACCAACCACAATCGTACTGTACAATCCATTTTCGTACGTACAAATAATTCAAAACCTGTTGCATACAAACTCATTGTGAATAGGTACGAATTATATTCATACCCGATCATCATCTGTACGAAATATGTTCGTCCGGTACGAAAAAAAAAATTTAAAGCATGTATGTACGAACGTCTTGGTCGAAAAATTAACAGAGCCCATCATTCCGGTACGATAAAAAATATCGTCTGTACGAATAACTTTAGAGGACAAAACAGAGAAGATCGTACCGGTACGAATGAAAAATATCGTCCGTATGATCTTCACATTTGTCAAAAATAAAGAAGATCGTCCCGATATGAACGAAAAATATCGTCAGTACAATCTTCACATTCGTCAAAAATAGAGAAGATCGTCCCGGTACGAACAAATATATCGTCTGTATGATCTTTAGATTCATCGAAAATAGAGAAGATCGTCTTGGTACGAGCGTAAAATATCATCCATACGAACAGTGTATTTGGGAAAAATAGAGTATATCATCTTAGGACGAACGAAAAATATCGTCCGTACAATCTATACTTAGAAAAAAATTTTGTCATTCCTGTTTATTCCATTGCTCATTCGGGAAAATAACTAACCAAATCGTCCCGTACGAACGGGTATCGCACAGTACAATCAATTAAAAAATATAAATTTTATAACTCTCTCTCGGTGTGTGTGTGCTCAGTTACCTAATTACAATCACACTCTCTCAGACTTAATAAAATGAAAAATACAGACTCTAATTTACAAAACATTTTAAGCTGATATTGATTTGAAGTCTTCAACAATCTGGAGTATGATTTCCCTGAAATGTTAATACATACAAGAGCAAAAATAATTCTTCCAAAATATTTTAGGAGAAAATACTAATAAAAAACAATAATATTTTGGATTATGAAAAACATATAAGTTGCAAGATTGTTAAACATGCAAAGCTAAGTAGCAACTATCTGAATAGAACTTACTAAGGATGAATGCACCTGTAATATCTTCTCCTGGGTGATTTTGTATCCTTTAACCTCTATAAAAAAATGGTCATTTTTCCTTGAGAAGGTGTTGGAGTCATGCTTCCTTCAAGTTAGTTATCTTTGACCCCATGATCCCCTCAATCGAGTTCATTGATAGGAACTTGTTAGATGCCTACAAGTTCGCTACATAGGCATTTATGATAATACAACATATGTAATATAATTAGCATCATTCTAAGATAATGTGTGTCATGTGATCCTAATAGAAACTTCTTCTAAAAAATATCTCTTAAGAGTGAAAATAATTGTTTTTTATAATTAACCCGAATAAAAAATCCTTCCTTATGTGGAACAAAAATTTATATTTATATACCTTATTTAAATACAATTCTTAGAACAAATGAATATATATATATACTTTTTTATTGATTTGGGTCATATAACCTTTTATTTTATTTAGTTGTTTTATTTTTATGACTTTATTACATTCTATTAAACAATAAAAAAGTCCATAAATGTCATAAAAACGACATGTCAAAAAACTTTGGAGCTATAAAAGTTTTTTTCAAAAACGCACTTAAAACGATAAAAAGGTTATTAACCCAAATCATATTTATTACATTTTATTGAATGTAATAAAGTCATAAAAATGATAAAAAGGTCCATAAATGTCATAAAAACGACATGTCAAAAAACTTTGGAGCTATAAAAGTTTTTTTCAAAAACGCACTTAAAACGTTTTATTGGATGGTAACATCAGGAGAAAAGTCAAGATAGAGAAATATGAAGAAAGAAAATCATTGGTCAGCCTAAGCTCTAAAAGATGCTTATTTTATTTTAATTTTATAATTGCATTCAATTTTTTAACAAAATGTTAATCATAAATAAATTATAATAAATACAAAAAAAAAAGTTATAAGATTTGGAGAAAAATTTAGTAAGACTATAGCACTTCACATGAACTTTCTTTTTGTTCCTATATATGTCATGTGTTAATATTTAGTTTCTAAAAATTAAAGTGCCCAAATAGCAAATTTTTAGTCTTTCTTGGGCACCAAGTGCCCAAATAGCAAATATAATAATAGAGGTGCCATGTATTTTTATTAAGGAGGAGAGGAGGGTGAAATGAGAGTAGAAGCTTGAACTTTTCTTTATCACCACTTTATGTCAATAACCTTTAAATTGAGATCCAACCCAATTGACATCTAAGTGGATTTGAGAAACATCAATTTCCACTCAAAGTTGCAAAGGTCAAGAGATGGAAATAGTAAAAGAATTCACTTCGAAATGGTTTGTCAAATAAGAAGATGTTGAGAAAGGTTTGATTGCACAAGAAGATCGAATGTCGAAAGGCGCCTTGTGCCTAATCACACCCAAAAAAGACATAGATTGATAATGAAGGACATTAATAAAGGAACTTCCTTGGAAAGTCTTACGGGTGAATGACAAGAATAAATATGTAAATATATGATGGGGTGGTAATAAAGCCCACCTCTTGCCCCCTAAGGGAAGACATTAAGGCAATGAGAATAACGGGAAACTAGTACTAAAAGGTGATATTGCACAAGAGGCCATTAGATAATCAGCTAAAGATGATGATAAGCAAACCAAGATGAAAGAGTGGCTTGGCATAATTATTAGAATATTTATGAAATTTTTCCAAAACTTTCGTTGATTAATTTTATTACAGATGGATGTACACCTACCGCTAAAATTCCCCTAGGAAAACGATATCAACATTTCATTTTTAGCTAAGAAAATTTTCGACATTATTTTGACAGAAGATATATTGAAAATACTAATGGATGCAAATATGTTTCAAAAGAGGCCAGAATTATCAATGGCTATATTAGTTTACCATATCCACTAATAATTTCATGCATTACTAGTAGAAATTTTTACTATAAATTTTAGAAGATTATTAGTAACCTTGTCAAACTTTTTGGAAACTGAGTTCTGTTAGTATAGCTACCAAAATGTTTATGGAGGCTTCTTTTGACATTTTTTCATTGAAAATTAGGTATCATCATTTCTTTTACAAGTTTATAAAAGTGTTGGAAAGTTACCAATCATCCATATTAATTAATGTTGCTTTCATTTAAAAGGCCTTTTTACTTGAAATATCATGTGTTAGTCCACCTTGTCCCTATCAAATTTTTTGGTTGTCTATAAGTGGTTTTAAAAGCGCGTCAATTTGACTTTTAGATTATGTATATGGTCAAATAGTATTTTAATAAGGAAATATTTTTAAACAAGGTATTATTAAAATTTTAATATTGTAATTAAGTATCGAAAAAAAATAAATTTAAGAATAGGCAAAGTCGCCCATAAAACGGGCGACTTAAGCTGACTCAGACTTGCTGAGTCATGTCTCAATTGTCAAACTAACATACGACTTATTTAAAAAAATGTTACTATTGTAAGTTGCCCGTAAAACGGGCGACTTACTACAGTAAATTCTGAAAAATAATTTAAAAATAAATTAAGTGAAAAATATATTAAATAAATACACTTAAAAAATAATTAAAAATAAAAACATAGAGGAAAAAATAGAAAAATATATAATGTTAATGTAAATTATAATTTCTATATTTTAATAGAAGTTAATACTTTAAAAATATATATTCATCAAAATTTGATAAAAAATTTATTTATTTTTACAGTATTAAAATTGTAATTGGTATTTTTAATGGTTAGGTGTTATACTGAAAAGTAAAGCGACAGAAAAAAAAATAATGATTCAAAGTTTTTCCTTAAACATAGGCTTCGAAAGTAAATATCATAACTCTATATTTTTTTTGTCTCTATTATTTATTTTTAATTATTTTTCAATTATATTTATTTAATATATTTTTCACTTATTTTATTTTTAATTTATTTTTCAGAATTTATTGTAGCAAGTCGCTCGTTTAACGGGCAACTTACAATAGTAATTTTTTTTCTTAAATAAGTCGCATGTCATTTTGGCGACTGGAACATGACTCAGCAAGTCTGAGTCAGCATAAGTCGCCCCGTTTGATGGGTGACTTTGCCTTTTTTTTTTTCAATACTTAATTAATTACATTATTAAATTTTTAATAATACCTAATTTAAAAATTTTCCCTTTTAATAATGAAAAAGATATGTTGAATAAAATGAAAGTGTTACGTTGAAGAAATGTCATTTTCATCGTCATTATTATTATGAGTCTTATTTTAATTTTTAAAAATTCATATGACTCTTGTTTTATCATATATTTGCTATCAAAGCCATCAATGATTGAAGGAACCCATTTTCCTCTATTTACAAGAGGATTGGAGGTCTAGAAATAAGGTTAAGGACTTGACTGCAATGTTCTTGTTTGTTAAGTCCGTATAAGATGGTAGCTTCCAACTTATCGAGAACCACTCATAAAGGGCTTTTTTAATTAGTTTATTTTTTTTTTTTTTTTTTTTTTTTTTTTATAAAATTCATAATAGGCTTGCGTGTTATTTCAACAAAACAGTGATAAGTCCTTAAAAGAATGCTCACTCATGCTAAAAAAGTAAAATAAAAAGCAAAAAGAAATCAAAGGAGCCAATAATTCCTATTAAGTTACAAAATTATTAACAAACATTTTCATTATTTGCTTTGCTCTTCATTTTATGTTATGTTGGAATAGTACATTCCACAAAACAATTATATAATTAATTACATTAACACATAAATCATTATATTTTTTATAACATTCAAATTTTAAATTATATAAAAAATATCACTAATATTCATTATTCTAATGTGAAATAAATATTTTCATGCAAATGTTTTTATGTGATTAATATATTAAAATGTCATATAACTAATTCTACACATTCATATGTTAGATATATGAATATATAAGAATTCTGTGGTATGTAAATAACTATGAGATAACCAACAAATATATATATATATATATATATATATATATATATATATATATATATCATCATCATCATCATCATCATCAAAAAGTTATTTTGATCGGGCATGAATCTCAAGGCAAAATCAGGCCTAAAGTTTTAAAAATTAAATCTAAGACCATTTGAACTCTGATTTCAGCAAACTTACAGTTGAACTGAGCGTCTCAGAAATATGAACCCAACAACATCAAATTCAACTCAATTCTGCCCAAATGTGACTAAATCGAAGACCAGAAGCATTGTTGGAAGGTTTAAACCACAATTTGGATTACAAAATAGTTTCCAAACATGACATGCTTATAGATGAATCAAGCGGCTCAACGAGACAAATCCAACGAGCTCATGATCACCGAATTCCAAAATCACTAAGACCTTAAAATGTCTGACCAATGGTCCACAATCAAGGGATTCAATATCGGCCGTCCATCCAAACCACTCCCTATTTTCCCTTGATCCTTATCCTATTTGCGGGTCATGCCATCTTAAAAAAACTATAAATAGCCCATCATTTCTCTTAAGAGGGGACCCAAGTAAGAAGAAGAATGAGAAGAGAAGAGAAGAAGGGAAGGACAGAATAAACTCCTCCATGACCACCACCGAAGTTTCGCCCAACTTTCAAGTGATGCCAGAGTTCTGCCCGACTTTCAAGTGACGCCAGAGTTTCGCCCAACTTTCAAGTGACGCCAAAGTTCCAACAACCTTTCAAGTGACGTCGAAACTCCGTCTGATCTTCAAGTGATGCCGAAATTCTATCTGATCTCCAAGTGACTTTAAGCTTCAGCTCGAATACCCAACAATATCGAATCTCAAATTCTTTTTTGTAACTGAACTTTAATCAGGGAGTGGATTATTGTAATATGATCGTCCTAAATTTGAAGGATGAATCAGCTTCTTGTACCACAAGAAAACACTAGTGAAATTCTTTTAACTGGGTGTGGCCCCGTGATTTTTTCCTTTCCAGGGTTTTCCACGTAAAAATCTTGGTGTTCTTTCATCTTCTATTTATGTGTTGGATATTCATACAATGCTGAGATGAAAACTTTCTAACTCTATCCTTGTATATATTCTAGCTCGTAATAGTTTGGCGTCATATATGGGAAACACTATCCCACAATTATAAATGTTGCTTCGATGGCCAATAGGCATATCAATCGTATCTTGGGAGCTTCCCGCTCCAACTCCCACTAATCTTGGAATTAGTCTATAAATCATGGACGCCTAGTATCTACCTCTTTTTATTCTTGAGGGAAAAATGTTGCTGGAGAAGGAACCTCAGAACCTTCCCTAAAGGAGAGAATCCGAAAGATGGAAGAATCTTAAAATGAGATCCTTCAACTCTTACGAGAGAACAGTAGCCAACATTAGCACAATGAGAGGAGGTTCTTCTCCCTCGAGCTCCACCACTGACTGAAGATGTTCAACACAAATAAATTCAAGAAGAGATTCATCTTCCTCCACCGAGGAGACATCTACAATCACAACAAGACAACGAACTTGCTGACACAGTGAGTTCAACCCATCATTCTCATAAAGGTTGGCAACCTCGCATTTCTCCAGACCTCCTAGAAGACTTAGCTTAACCACATGTTGTTGAGCTCCCTCGTAATTCCCTACATCATAAACTGCAAAGATTGGTCCGAGAAGAATTCCTCAAAGGAGGTGTAAGACAAATTCTTCGAGTGGGACTTCTAGAAGTCACCGCCCTAACTTAACTCATTCTTCAGCACCCCATTCCGATTGGATTTAAACTACCGAGCATTGAGTCCTACAATGGGACATCCGACCTGTATAAGCATGTTGATCATTATATAACCATCATGCATATCTAGTGAGCCTCGAATACACTCCTCTGCCAATTTTCTCTTGATACCCTTGAAGGACAAACTTGAATGTGGTTCTATTCGCTTCCAGTCAAAATGATCCCTACATTTATCAAATTGGTCAAGGTGTTCGTCAAATAATTTGTAGCCAATCAAAGAATTACTAAGGATTCTTCCCACCTCTCCGAGATCCATCAAAATGAAGGAGAATCGTTGAAGGAGTATTTTCAGTAATTTTCCACCGAGGCTCGACATATTTCAAGAGTAGATCCTGAATTACTGAGAGGATCCTTTCTTGGTGGCCTCCGTTCTAGCCCTTTCTTTTTTGCACTCAAGCGAGACACATTTCATTCATATGCCGACTTGATCCATTGTATGGAGGCATAAATTTATATAGATGAAGCCACAAATACTCACAAAAAATAGTTTGAGCAAACAAATAGAAAGCACAAGGGTGTACCTGGGATGGATACTTTGTCCTCATAAAAAAGGAAATAGGGAAAGAATAATTTACCTCCTAAGCCTCCATTGCCATAATTGGAACCTCGATAAGAGAAAGAATATACCCCACTCAACATATCTCGAGCAAATGTATTGATGACCATTCAAGATCAAGATACAATAAAATGGCTAAATCCTTTGAAGCCGAATACAGGAAATCAAGATCAGTACTGTCACTTTTATCATAGTCGTGGCCACACTATCGAAGCCTATAAGAAGCTTAAAGATGAAATTGTAAGGCTTATTCATCCAGATTATTTTCAATAGTTTATTCGAGATCTACCTACCCTAGTGGAAGCTTGTCCCATTGGGAGGAGGAAATCAACAACAACAGAGACAACTAGTGAATAGTCAAATAATAATTAGTAAAATTAATGTTACAACCCATGACCCCGAGTTTGAGATTTTGATGATGAAAAATAATGTCGTTTGAATTATCTATTCATTGAATATTATTTTATTTGTTATTGTCCGTGAGTACTAACATTTTAGGAAGATCACAAGCTACTCAAGACAACAGGAAGACTATAAAATGGGTAGATTAGGAGTATGAGTCTGACAATGTATTTTGGTATTTTTTTTTTTTACTTTCTTGAAGTCTGGCCACAAAATGCATAAAAGTCTGAGCAACCATGCACACACACAGGGGGAGAGTGTTTTTAAATGAAAAATTTAGAGTTTTTCTTTCTCTGTATCGTACTGTATGATATTATTTCGTACTGTACGATCAGAGCTTTGTAGGATGATTATGTGAATAGATCGTACCGTACGAATCTAAATCGTACTGTAAGATATGTTCAAATCCAAAACCCTAGCAGTCGTTTTAACTTAAGTAAGTTATTTTATGACGTTCGTACTATACGAATCATTTCATACTATACAATTTATTTAAATACTTACTTAATTTAACCCGTGATTAGTGCAATAAATCCAAGCTTAATTATAATTTGAACATCGTACTATACGAACAAATTCGTACAATACGATGAACATAGATGAATTATAATCATCCCAGGGATCGTCCTGAAAGATCTCTTAGTTTTTGTCTTATCGTACTGTACGATGTCAATCGTACCATACGATGAACAGAGTCTATATTTAATCATCCCGGCCATAGTCCTGTACAAACAGTATTGTTGTGGATCGTACCGTACAATTTAAAATCATACTGTATGAATGTTTTTGAAATGTTCGTACCACTTCGTACCAGGACGAAGTCTGTTTATACATATCGTACTGTACGATAGTAACGGCTACTTTGAGATTTCTGGGATTTTGGAGCCCGTTTTTTAGGTATCAAAATTATAATGTTTTAAAGCTATGAATCTGAGAGAGGAGAACATGGTTATAGAAGGATTCCGAGGTAGAGAGCTATTGAGAAATTCTTTAGGGTTTAAGAGAGGGAGGAGAAGGTGAGCGTTGTGAGGGAGAAGATGTATGAGGGAGATCACACGGTTGCTCCGAACTTGCTGCATCTTGTTCCTTCTGTGGCCCTAGAAGAATTTGTGGGAGGATCTCCAAGGGAAAGGCTCTTCTACATCCGTGATCTCGAGGTACTCTGCCTTCTCAAGGAGGGAGAAAAACGAGAAGGTTCTCTGCCGTCGCCAGGAGGGTGAAAACAGAGTTTGGCACTCCGCCACGCCGGGTTGGTGAAAGGGAGTATTGTAAGGGCTTCTCTACCTTGCCTAGGGGGGCAAAAGGAGAGCTATTGCTTGTAGTGAAATACCCAGAGCGGAGGACTCCGGGGAGTGAAAGTAGGTCATGGTTTAATGAACCACTATAAAAATTTTGGTGTGCTTTTTCCTTATCATCTTTTTATTATTGTGTGCATTGTTTTCATAAAATTTGCTTGGGAAAATTTGTGAAAGAAAAGTTATTTAAATTTTTCATGTTAAGATTTTAAAAGCATCAAAAAATTAGAAATCCTGCTTAGGTTTTTAATTATTGTCAAAAAAATTTTTACAATTCACCCCCCCTCTTGTCCATATAGTGATTTCAATTAGTATCAGAGCCTGGTTTCAAAAATAGTGTTTTTAAAAACCTTGAAAAAATGATCATGTCGTATTTTGGTAATCGTAACACCGCGGAGGGTTATTCAATAACCCGTCCACCACTCTTTGATAACATTCCGTTTGATTTCTGGAAGATTAGAATGTCTACTTTTTTACAATCTATTGATTACCGCATGTGGATGTTAGTGAATGATGGATATGTTGCACCACTTAAACCTGTTAATGTATTGAAAACTCCTGTACCTTTTAATGAATGGAGCAATGAGGATAGGGATTTAGCCCAACTGAATGCTAAATGTTTAAATTGCTTTTTCTGTGCATTGAAGTTTGAGGATTATATGAGAGTATCTACCTGTGCCACTGGTAAGGAGATTTGTGATAGACTGTGCATTACATACGAAGGAACAAGTGAAGTAAAAAAGTCTAGGCTTAATATTTTATTGCACGATTATAAACTCTTCCGCATGAAACCTAGCGAAACAATATCTGACATGTACACTAGGTTCACCCAAATCATGACATCCTTGCATGTATTAGGTAGAGAGATTTCAAATTCTGAGAAAGTAAATAAAATTCTTAGATGCTTACCCAGTTCCTATGATGCAAAGATAATTGCTATCACTGAATCTAAAGACCTTAACATTTACTCTATTGATAATCTCCTTGGGTCACTCATTGCATACGAGCAAGGAGTGAGTCTGAGACAAAGTGATGTAGGTGAAAAGAAGAAGGAGCAAATGGTGGAATTAAAAGGAAACAACTTAGAAAGTGAAAGCTCTGCAGGAAAGGAAGAGGATGAGATAACACTGATGACCCGACAGTTCAAAAATTTCCTGAAGAGAAAATAGAAACGTCATCAGAACAGCTGGAATAAAGGTAAGAGCTCAAGGTTCAACAAGGTTTCATTTGATACAATTTGTTTTGAGTGCAGGAAGCTAGGTCACCTTCGAGCAGATTACCCCAATCTAAAGAGCCAACCAGCTAAGGAGAAATGTGATGAGAAAGCCAAATACAAGAAAGGAAAGGAGAAGACACAAAAAGCTTTTTGGGCCGACTCTGCCTCAGAATCGTCAAAAGAAGAAGCAGAGGAGGAGGTAACAAATTTGTGTCTTATGGCTAATGATAACCTTGATCAATCGGATCAAGATGAGGTATGTTAACTTTCATATGAAGAATTATTACTTATTTATGAAAATATCCATGACTCGTATAGGAAGATGAAAAAGATGCATGCTAAGTTTAATGTTGAATTTAGTCCTTTACAATCTGAGCATGCTAACTTGTTTAAGAAAAATTCTAATTTAGAAAGAGATCATATGCTACTTCTTGATGAATATGATGCATTAAATAAGAAGCATATTGAATTAAAAGAAGCGCATGAATCCTTGAAAACATATCATATTGAACTAAAAGTGGAGTTTGAAAAACTAGAGGCAATTGCATGGGAGATAGATCGTAGTGAGCATAAGTTACTTTGGAAAGTTGATGGATTGACATTCAAAAATAACAGACTTAACGAAAAACTCAAAGAATTAGAAAAAGGGAATGCATCACCCACATTAGGTCATCCTAGCAAACCCCCAACACAGCATGCATCACACAACATTAGGAAGAGGCACTATCACCCACATAGATTAGTAAACCTATTTCCTGGTGTTAGGTGTTTCTCTTGTGGCATGTTAGGTCACATAGCCCGCACATGCACAATTCACCGTAGGACACACTTAGTATGGAGACCTAAACTACATCAATCACAGCATAACATGCATACATCACATTCATGCAAGCATAAGGAGGAACCCAAACTCACTTGGGTTCCTAAATTTAATCTTTGAATGAAATTGTAGGGATGCTCTCACAAAAGACCTAGTGAGAGCATGTGGTACTTGGATAGTGGCTGCTCGCGACACATGACTCGAGATATGAAGAAGTTCATTCTACTGGAGACCAGAACTGGAGACAAAGTAACGTTGGGAGACAACACTACCAGGAAGGTGATAGGCTCAGATATTATTGGTAATGCTAAAAAATTTTAATTGAAAATGTCTTACTAGTTGATGGTTTGAAGCATAACTTACTTAGCATTAGTCAACTGTTGTGACAAAGATTTTGATATTAAATTTCTATCTGATAAATGCTTGATTAGTTTAAATGATAAACTAGTTTTAGAACGAAAATGAATGAACAACGTTTACATGTTAGACCTTGATTGCATTGATAGTTCAAATTCATTTTGTTTGAAAATAATAGTTGATGACTCGTGGCTATGGCATAGGAGACTATGCCATGCTAGTATGAAAATTCTTAGAAACATCACTCAGAAAAATCTAGTTAGAGGCATACCTAAGTTAGATTTATAAAGGATCATTTATGTGATGCTTGCCAACTAGGAAAATAAGTCAAATCATCTTTTCATTCAATTAGAGATGTGATCACCGCTAGGCCACTAGAAATCCTACACATGGACTTATTTGGACCGGTTAGTACAGCCAGCCTAGGTGGGAAAAATTATGAATTTGTGATTGTAGATGACTTCACTAGATTCACTTGGGTAAGATTTTTAGCACATAAAAATGAGTCTTTTGAGGAATTTAAGGTTTTCTCCACATGGATTCAACGGAAATTAGGTTGTGAAATCTCAACAATTCATAGCAATCATGGTGGAGAATTTCAAAATGATAGATTTGAATCATTCTGTCAAGAGCTAGGAATAGAACATAATTTCTCAGCCCCTAGAACACCTCAGTAAAATGGTATAGCATAAAGGAAGAATAGAACCTTGGTAGAAGCTGCTAGGGCAATGTTAGCAGAGTACACCCTTCCTAGATACTTTTGGGCATAAGCAGTCAACACAACGTGCTATATTTTAAATAGAGTGAATATTAGATCTAAGCTGAACAAGACTCCTTATAAACTCCTTAAGGGTAGGACACCAAACCTTTCACACTTACATGTATTTGGGTGCAAATGCTTCATCTTGAATAATGGTAAACATCCCCTAGGAAAATTTGATCCCAAGTCTGATGAGGGTGTCTTCTTAGGTTATTCATCTGTAAGTAAGGCCTATAGAATTTTTAATAAGAGAACCCTTGTAGTAGAAGAGTCTACCCATGTAGTATTTGATGAATTAGATAAGCCCTCTGAATCTAAAATTGAAGATGATGAAATAGAGGTAATTCAAGGAGTAGAAACTATGAACCTTAGGAGAAAGGGTAGAACCTCAGGAAGCTTTGCCTAGAGAATAGAGATATTCTTCTAGTCATTCTAAAGAGTTAATTTTAGGAGACCCTTCAGAAGGTTTAAGAACTAGGCATGGACTTAGGAAGGAGGTTAGTCATTCAGCATTCATCTCTATGATAGAACCTACAAGTATAGATCAAGACCTTAGGAGATGAATTTTGGATTCTGAACAATGCAAGAAGAGTTGAACCAATTCACCAGGAATGATGTTTGGGAGTTAGTCAAGAGACTTAAAGAACAAAGTGTGGTTGGGATAAAATGAGTCTTCAAGAATAAGGTGAATGATTCAGGAACAATAATAAGGAATAAAGTCAGACTAGTAGCTAAGGGGTACAACCAAATTGAGGAAATAGACTTTGAAGAAACATTTACCCCTATTGTCAGACTAGATGCAATAAGAGTGCTCTTAGCTTTTGCTTGCTTCAAGAACTTTAAAGTTATATCAAATGGATGTAAAGAGTGCATTTCTGAATGGGGTGATTAAGGAAGATGTCTATATTGAGCAATCCCCGGATTTGAAAGTTCATAATTTCCAAACCATGTATTCAAATTAAAGAAAGTACTTTATGAATTAAAGCAAGCACCTAGAGCATGGTACGAAAGACTTAACTCATTCCTATTGGATAGAGGATTTGAAAAGAGGTAGTGTATATACTACACTCTTTTTACAAAAGGTAAAAGAAGAAATTCTCATTGTTCAAATTTACATGGATGACATTCTATTTGGATCTTCATATAAAATGTTATGTGATGAATTTTCAAAAATAATGAGTAATGAGTTTGAAATGAGCATGATAGGATAACTTAATTACTTTCTTGGCTTTAGTGTAAAACAAATAGATAATGGAACTTTTCTTAGCCAAATAAAGTACATTAAGGATATCTTGAAAAAATATGAAATGGATAGTGTTAAACCCATGAACACTCCAATGAGCTCAACAATTCAATTAGACAAAGATCCTAGTGAAAAATTAGTAGATCAGAAAAAATATAGAGGAATGATTGGGTCCCTTCTTTACCTAACTGCCAGTAGACCGGACATAATGTTTAGTGTGTGCTTCTATGCCCATTTTCAAGTTGATCCTAAAGAGTCTCACTTAACTGTTGTTAAGAGAATTCTTAGATATCTACTAGGCATACCAAACTTAGGAATTTGGTATCCTAGGCACAGCAACTTCCTTTGAAATCTTAGGGTACTCAGATTCTGATTGCATGATGTATGGATAGATAGAAAAAGAACCTCTGGTACCTACCAATTTATAGGACAATCATTAGTTTCTTGGTCCAGTAGAAAGCAAAATTCTGTAGCACTGTCCACAGCCGAGACAAAATATATTGCAGTAGGAAGTTGTGTTGCACAAGTACTATGGCTGAAAAAAAAATTCTTGATCTTGGCCTACCTGTAGAAAAAATTTCAATTATGTGTGACAACACAAGCGCAATTTGCATCTCTAAGAACCCAATTCAAAACTCTCGAACAAAACACATAGACATTAGACATCACTTCATTAGAGATCACATTGCTAAGGAAGATATAGAATTGCATCACATCGCTACAGGAGATCAATTGGCTGACATATTCACAACACCTCTAGCATTCGACACTTTTAGCACCTTGAGGACTAAATTAGGTGTCATAGACATAACTGCATAAAAAAAAAACAAAAAAAAATCTTCTAGGATATATCCTTGACTTTCGTTCGCCTCCCTACTACTTGATGGAAACATAAATCTAGCTCTTGGTCACCTTATAGGATATATCCTCCAACATAAATATCAATTGACATATCCTGGTGAGCCCGACAATCTTCCTATTTTTTATACAGATGCCTCTTTCCATATTCTTTTCCATCGGGGACATGAGCTAGAAGAACCTGTTTTTGACACTAAAGAAGGAGAAGATGTCCCGGCCGCAGCTCAAGCACATCCACGACGACATACACCACCTCGAGCACCTGCACCAACACATCCTCATGATGATTTGGTCGAACGCTTCGACTAACTTCAGACCCGTCTCGATACTCACATTCAAGAGCAACATCAGCAACACGAGATTGACATGCAATGGTTTGGGGAACGCTTTACTGCTATTGATCACCGCTTTGACGCTCTCTTTCAGTACTTCCAACCAAACCCATCTCCACCACCATCTGATCAGGATCCTCTATTTTAGATTATCTTTGTATTGTACCTTCTTTTTATCTTAGTGTTTGCTCCTCTTTTTGGTGCTGTCAAAAGGGGGAGAAGGTTGTTGTAGTTTGTTCTATGGTTAAATGTATTTCTTTTTATTTCGTATTGCATTTTATTTTTTTTCTTGTTCTCATGTTTAAATAAAAAAAAATGTTATTAACACTTGCTTATAACAAATATTATTTGACATCATTAAAAAGGAGGAGATTGTTACAACCCATGACCCCGAGTTTGAGATTTGATGATGACAAATAATATCGTTTGAATTATCTATTCATTGAATATTATTTTATTTGCTATTGTCCGTTAGTACTAACATTTTAGAAAGATCACGAGCTACTCAGGACGACAGGAAGACTCAAGAATGGGAAGATTAGGAGTATGAGTCTGACAATGTATTTTGGTATTTATTTTATTTTTAATTTCTTGAAGTCTGGCCACAAAATGCATAAAAGTCTGAGCAACCATGCACACACACAGGGGGAGAGTGTTTTTAAATGAAAAATTTAGAGTTTTTCTTTCTCTGTAGATCGTACTGTACGATATTATTTCGTACCATATGATCAGAGCTTTGTAGGACGATTCTATGAATAGATCGTACCGTACAATATTATTAACATCTAGGACGAGCGTTCGTATGAGTCAGACTGGAGGAGAAGGCAGTGAGGTCGAGTGGCCAACTATTTGACTCAACTAGGATGCTAGCTCAGATGTCAATGGGTGTGGGTTGTGCGGTAGGCCGGAGGAGGTGGCCAAGCGCGGCTCAACCATCGACTATGGTCGTGTAGGTCTTGCGATTGGTCGGAGGAGGCGGGAAGTCACGCATCCAAATGGACTCATCACCATTCACGTGGGTTAGCCGAGTCAAAGTCGAGATTTCGGGTCAACCTGAACCCGACTCGTTTTTAAAAGGGTCAAAAATCCGAACCCGTACCCATTTTCCAAACATGTTGACCTGAACCCAAATTTTTTCGAGTTAGGTTTCGAGTTGTGTCAACTTTTGACACCCCTATTCTTATATATATATACTCTTTATTGGGATAGGACTATTTTTTCTACATATTTTCATTGATTTCATTCGTTGCATGTTATCTCTTAATACAACTAAATAATAAACAAATATAATTAAACTAGTCAATGATATAGCAAAATTAGTAGACAAACACAGTTTAAATATTTTTAGATATATTATATAATGTATGAAATGAAGAGCATGTGTGCTAAAATTAGTCATTTCAATATAAAATGTGCCATATGATATTTTGATATTTAGACGAGCAAATTTATACACAAATCATATATCTTAAATTCTGAATTTAAGACCTTTTGATTGGTAGTCGAAGCTCTCAACTGACAGATCAAGATGAACTTTGTACATAAGTTTCCTAACTTTATTAAAAGAATTTATGTTTTTATTTATTTTTTATATATATAATTATTTATGCAAGATTAAATTTATCATATCGATGCAAGGCATTATTTCTGATAAATTCTTAATAAGAAATTATATATATATATATATATATTTGCTTCAAGAAACATATAAATTTAAAATAAAAAATTAGAATAAGATCTTCATCATTTAATAACATAAACAATTAAATGAATAATATTAAAATATATTATATTCATCTCGAAATAAATTTAATTCTCATTATTAAATTTGAGTACTTTTATTAATATTAAACTTGGATAACCCCCAAAGAGATAATTCAATAAATGTTCTGCTCGGGTCTAAGTAGTTAATTCAATTAATATGAGGGTAAATTTTTAAGAGGATCACATTTGAAGTCAAACTTAAGGGAAGGAAGTAATATAAATTTAATTTTAAAAAGATTAAAAATGTACTGAAGATTGAAAACGCAAAAAAAAAAAAAAAAATAGTTTTAATTTAATTTTGATAATTTTTAATTATATTTTAATTAACTTTAAATTTGTTAATAAAATTTTAATAATAATTTAAAATATTTAATTATATTTTAATTAACTATAAAATTTTTATTAACTTTTTAATTATATTTAACATGATGAATATTATAACTATTAAATATTTGTAAGATATTAAAAACTTTATAAACTTTTAAATGTTATTAAAGTTGATATAATCTAATAATATTTAATTTAGTATTAAAATTAAAATATTTATAATATTTAATATTAAATTAATAGATTAATCATATATAATATTTAAAATTAAATAGTTATATATTATGCAACTTCATCTTCAGCTGCACAACAACAGCATATTAAGTCTTCATCCTACTATATGAGGTCGCCTACATGAATAATTTTTCTCCATTGATCTTCAACTATAATATTATTTATTAATCTATATCTAGTTGATTAATAAATTATTAATCTATATTTACTAATCCTAGCTATAAAATTTAAAGTTAATTAAATTTTGACTAAATATTTTGTTTTTGAATTTTATCATTTATCTTATTTTATCAATATATATACTTATTTTTTATATTTGTATTTTTGTATACAATATATTTAAATTTTATTTTATTTTATTTCAAAACCAAATAAATGCAACTCATATCATGTAGACTCGACATAGTTATACTTTCAAGTTAGACTATAATCAATATTTTTATTATCAACACTAATTAATTGATAGAGAATCTCTTCACACTTCACATTATAATAAGAGATTAAAATGATATTTCTAGTCAAATCATCTTGATGCTAATATTTAATTTATGAGTGTCAAAAATTGACTCAATCCTTCAATCCGACCAAAGGAATGACCCATCAAATCAATGACAGATTCAGGATAACCCACGAACCTATTTTTGACCCAAAAATGACCCAGATTTGGGTCATTTGGCTGCTAACAAATTGATGTTTTTCACATGTTTATTAAATACGTCATGTTCATATTGAATGAATTTTCATGGGTTCAATTTCGGGTTGGACTCGAAGCCAACCCTATGACCAGTTTTGACACCTCTAATTTAATTCGATGTAGACGTGATGATAATGTAGAATACATAATAAAATGACTAGTATTTACAACCAAATTTCACGACTAGTATTTACAACCAAAATGGCACGGCATATGACTAAATAGGTTTGATCTTCTACATCATGAAAGTTCTATATTAGAGCAAGCATAAATAAATATTATACTACGCTTGCATATCATACTAATTCATAGCAATTTGGAATGCAGAGATACTTCCCATCTGAGTTTGGATTTGACGTTGATAGACTTCAAATTTTAGAACCTGCAAAAAGCGTATTAGCAATCTTTGGATTAGAGAAGCCATTAGAAAGGAAGGTATTCCCTTCACCTTCGTGTCAAGCAACTTTTGTTGCTCCTATTTTCTTTCAAGGCTTGGGCAGATAGAAGCAACTGGAATTCCTACTGATACAGTTTTCATCCTCGGAGATGGAAACACTAAAGGTTATCAATTATCAACGCCTCTTTGCATGCATGCATTTATTCTCTCATTAAAATTTTAGATTGTGTAATATATCAAATGCAAATGTTTATATTTGATAATGTTGGAAATTGATCTTTCAAAGTTAAATTTTAATAAACTCAAAATTATAATTTCTTACAAAATACAACTCTCAAACTCACAAGAACTATTTAGATGCTTTGCTTCTTTTATTGGTCATTTCTTCTGTCTTCAAAGTTTTTAAGTCATCTAAGTAACCTTTGTATCGTGTAACTTTTGTGACACTTACTTTCTTTCATCTGTCGTTGGTTGCTCACTTTCTTCTTCCTTCTAAATGTCAAGAAATTAAAAATTACTCATCTTCTAATACTTTTTCACTCAAGAAAATCTTATTCATCAAACTCAGCATCATAATTAATACGAGACTTGCTGCTAATTGGATTATAGAACTTGCATCCCTTAAAGCTTGATTCATAACTAATAAACACATTTTTTACTATTATAATCAAGTTTTGCTCTCTTATCATCTATAATATGAAAATAAGCTACACTTCCAAAGACTTTGTGATAAGAGACATATGGCTTCTACCTACTCCATGACTCTTATGAAGTTCTTTCATGATTACTTCTTATAAGAGGTTGATTTGTTAAGTTGAATGCACAAGTTGCCTATTTGGTACAAAACTCTTTGGGCATGCTTTAATCCATCTTGAAAATGATTTTATTCTTATCCTATGCCATTGTATTTTGTAAAGGAGATGTTGGAGTCGTATAAGGGTGGGTGCTTTCTAACATCTTCAAACAAGTTAGTTGCCTCCTTTCACCTATCATCATTTAGCAAATTATTAATTGATTGATTGCCCTCTTTTACAAGCAATTAAGAATTAAATAAAAAGTTGCTGCTCTAGATTCGATCTCCATTTCATTATTAAAATCTAAATTATATTTTGCTAAATTTTAAAAGAAGATTTTACAGTATGGTTACTAATAATTATATTTTGTGAAGGAGATGTTGGAGTCATATAAGGGTGGGTGCTTTCTAACATCTTCAAACAAGTTAGTTGCCTCCTTTCACCTATCATCATTTAGCAAATTATTAATTGATTGATTGCCCTCTTTTACAAGCAATTAAGAATTAAATAAAAAGTTGCTGCTCTAGATTCGATCTCCATTTCATTATTAAAATCTAAATTATATTTTGCTAAATTTTAAAAGAAGATTTTACAGTATGGTTACTAATAATTTTAAATATTGAGGAGATTTTCATAAAAATAAAAAAAGTGGTCAGCTAATTATTATATTTTTATATAATATCCAATCACCCATATCATGATTGATTTTCCTTACCTTGAAGTTCATCTATTTGATTAATATGTTCTCTTCACTTTTCTTATTATTTGTTAAACACTTACACAAATGCTCCTATTATGACTCTCTAAATCTTTGTTTGCTCTAGGGTATTAGTTAAGGTTGATATAGCTCCTCTTAATTTCATTTGGGTTGGTTCAAAGGAGTGTGTTCATGAATAAAAATTAGTGACAAAATATTCTTTAATTTTATAACAAAAATAACTTATTTGAGCATGATATCTCGTGTTAATGTGGAAAAAGCAACTTTAAAAATAAAAAAAATTAATTTAAATAATAAAAAATAATAATTTAAATAATAAAAAATAAAAAAGCTTTTCTTCTTCATTAAAAAAAAAAAAACAATTAACATACAAGGAAGATAAAACTTTAGTTTAATCAAATTTCTATCACATATTAATTAATTCAACCCATAAGATGAGCTGATCGGGCCAAAGTTAACACGACTTCTAATACTTTGATATCAAAATATGTAACTTCAAAATGATTAATCCATAAATTTCTTTTCTTGTGCCTCTTAAGTCCTACTAAGACTGGTCACCAAAGAAAATGTTTAAGACAAATTGTAGATAACATTGCCAATTAAGCTTTAACATATTTTAAATTGGCTTCCAGTAACAAAAACAACTGGAAACATTTATATATCCCTCATCATCATTATTTTGACCTCACAATGCTCCACATGGATGCAGTTATATTTGTGGATGAGCATGACATTGCGACGTATGCCATCAAGGCAGCAGAAGATGAAAGAACTCTAAACAAAATCCTTTATATGAGGCCTCCTGCCAACATCTACTCCCACAATGAACTCATTTCTCTTTGGGAGGAGAAGAAAAAGATAACCCTTACAAGAATATACGTTGCAGAAGAAGAGGTCCTTAGAAAGATAAATGGTAATGTATTTAAGCTTGAACTCAAAATGCTCCAGAAATATAGAATGCATATCAAATGCTTCAGATAGTTATATAATTTTTTATACAGATTCTCCTCAACCATTCCCTTTCTTTTATGCAATTGCTCATGCCGGCTACATCAAGGGAGAAACAAAAAATTTTGATATAGATCCAACGGTTGGAGTTGAGGCTTCCCAACTATACCCAGATGTCAAATACACTACTGTTGAAAATTTTATGGATCAATTTCTGTAAGCTGTAGCTTACTCAAACTTATAAGCTAGCTTCATACATCGCAAAATGCTTTACTTTGGTTGTAACTGTTCAGGCAATGAACATAATGCAAAGTTATTTGATGCTACAGGTTTGCTTTATTATTATTGTCTACCACAAAGATGAGTCGAGCTACGATACATTATTATTTTTTTTTTTTCGAACACCAACTAAATGGGTAACGCATGTCAACTGCGTGTTAAGCATATCAACACATGAATGAATTAAATACTGCACAGTTTAGGTTCCGTTTAGGACGGCTTTTTTACTGATTCTTGAAGCAACTTTCTAATAAATTTTTTTTAATTTTTATACTAAGAAACTGCTTCAATAAGCATTAAAAAACCGTCTCAAAGGAAGCCTTAATATCCTAAAATAGAGAAATTTACACACATACCATAAAATTCTTATATTTTATGTATTTACATATCTAATATATAAATATTTTATAATAAGTTATATACCACTTTGGTGCTACATCTCATCAAAATATATATGCATGAAAATATATGTTTTACTTCAAATAAGTTAATATTAAAGATAATTTTAATGTAATTTAGATATTTGAATATTATATAAGTAAATATATAGATTGAGATGTTATGCACATAAATATATAGAGATTTTTTGGTATATATGTAAATCCCCATGAAAATAATCAACGGATCACAGCTTCAAAGGAATAGTATTTAAAGTTTCTTTTATTTTATTTGCCTATAGTTATTTGATTATTCAGCAAAGTTCTGCTTGAAAAAATTATTCACCAAGTACTATGAGTTATGCCACAGGCAACTATATATTGTTAAGATAGAACCAATGATAATCAAATAATCTTATCCTTCCTAATAAATATTGGGGTTTGGCAATTCAAAACTATATATAGATAAGCCTAAAATCGACTATTTCTAAAGCCCAAAATAATAGAAAAATAAAAGGAATGTAAAAAGCAACTAATCAATTAGCTGTAAGAATTTCTTACCACTCAGTTGGTCCTTCGGCACAATAATTCAAGATCAGATGCAAAAGCCACTGCTGTAAGGGCAGATGCTTCATGTGAAGTTCATGAATGTAAAAGTCTGTTGATAAAGGACGCATGCCCAGCCAACCTATAACGGTCACAAAAAATAATGTGAGTCATATGAAATGCAATGAGTGAAATGGAAGTTACCCAAGTTTCACTGCAGGTAACTACCTGACTTCAGCCCTCCTTGTAATTTTTCTCATCATATCAACCTCAGTTGCTGATCAGCTTCCGAAGAAGAACAAAGAATTTTCCATTCAGAATAAAGGAAATGCAGCTTGCAAACTACTTCAACTTTGAAATGCTTATCAAAACGGGTTCTGGATAGAATACCAAGCAACACAACTTTCCTGATGCCAAGAGACCAAATGCTCTCCAATATCACCATCCCTGAGAGTCACGTTTTATCATTTATATTAAGGCATTCAGTTCCTCCAGTGTTACTATTTGATGAACCCAACTGGAACCATTGTTCCAACTAACCCAAAAGAATATAAGATAAGAATAATCAACGGCAGCGGGATGAGATATTACCTCAACAGTGTTCAGGTTGTCAGTATAAGTATCTGCACTTCTGGATCTTTATTTACGTGCCATTGAATTAGTGTTCTGAGCACAAAGATATAGAAAGAAATCAATCTATGTGCCACCAACCCGACCCACCTGCACCAACTGAATCATCTCCTGCACCCTCGTGAACTTCTCGATTACCACCATCACTTGTGATAGGCTTCCATAAAACGAACTTCATACTGAGTGTTTCGATCAAACATATAATGTATTTATGGGCTATCCCACCCTTTCTCGCAGCCTCAACAAAGATGAAACTTTGAATGAAGATAAGTCTCTGCATCAACAATTCTGGAAGTGCATGTCAAGATCATCCTCTGTACATGACAAAATAATTATATCAATTTCAACAGTTGAACATTTGTAATCAAATGCATTGACAAGAAAATTTGTTAGGCAACAAGCAATGTGCTAGTATTTCAAATGTAAATAGGAAAATTCAAATCAATATTAGTACAAGAAATGCAGAGCTCGGCACAACAATGTTCACAGGAGCACATAAAAACCCTCTCCACACAATGCAACCGCAACGAACCTTCTGCATCAGCTCCAAGGTTCTTTCTAAAATTATAACAAATTTTAAGAAAATAAAGTCCCAAGCGTAGACTGCATAATTTAAGAATTCACCAATGGATCAGCAAAAAGGAACAGAAATTTCAGTAGCTTGATACCAGAAGCTACCATACTTCCCAAACCATTATCCGGAACAAGATTGGGAGCTTTGTTAACCACATATTGTTGCGAAGTCTCAACAAGTTACAAATAAGTCTACTCTTTTAAGTTTTAACAAGAACTGCAGATTTCACAAACAAAACAAAGTAAAAAAAATTCACTGTTTTCTAGTATGGATGAACTACACGCATCTAATAAAAAGGAATGAAACATTAAATAACAGCATAATATGACATTACTCTTTGAATGAATAAAACACGCGTGAATTTTTAACACATTATGGAACAGATGAAATTTCTGTAACACATAGCAGTGACATAAGTAATGTCAGATTAGTATAGATTACATCCTCCCACTAGAAAAAAGAGGAGTACAGGACCACATCAATGTTTTATGACCTACATAATTAACAGATAAAATTCGAATGACAAACGGGCTTAAAGATAAGGATGGAAGTTGGTTCATGTCATGCTTGGACCTGACAGTTAAAAGATCAGTCAGGTCCAGTCTCAGAAAGGTCAGAACCATGACTTCAACTAACTAAGAACAATCAAGTTTAATCAATCATAATCTGCATTTACAACACACTTATAATGCAGGTTCACTAAGAATAATTATGTCAGGTTTCTGGTCCGGGAAACATGTTTCTTTTCAAAGTAGAATTCTGTATCAGGAAAGGACATCATTATTTCCGCCCAGCATCTGCTTCTCTTCCTTTACCATCAGAATCTAGATTCTGCTCAAGATAGTCCTCTGCAGGATTTTCATGACTTAGTTCTTTGGTTCCCTTAGGAATTTCCCCAAGTCTTTCCTGCAGTGTTGCACTTGAAGTTAATACCAATATATGATATTCCGCAGGCAGACTAGGAACACGAGAGAAACTTCTACCTTGAGAGATGCGTTCTGCAAAATAAGTTGTTCATGCTCCTTCTTGATCCTGTTGACCTCCGCTCTAAGAGAAGCATTTTCCTCTTTCAAAACTTCAACCCGGTGAGCCAGTTCCTCACACTCCGCCTGGAGCTCATAAAACATTACTACTAATCTTACAATATTTACAAGCCAGCACGACCAATCCACTCTACACAATTCATGCATCCAGAAAGTTCAAAGGATACTATCCTGAACAAAATGCAAGCATCTTACCTGTTTACGGAGCCTTGATCGTCGTGCTGATTCCCTGTTGGATTGCTTTCTTTTCTGCCTCTTAAGCTCTCTTTCATCCTAAAATTTCGAAAAGCATAAACATAATGTTAAATGGTAACTTCAAGTGTATAAGCAATTCTACATTCCAAAGTAGAGAGAAAAACACCTTTCAGTACCATTAAAAAGATCAAACATCTGCAGGACTATAATCAGACAATCCAAAACTTTAAAAGATCCAAGCAGGAAAAAAAAAGTGCCGAAATCTGACAAACAAAATTCTAATTTTGCCATCCTATGACCAGAGCACCCGCATTAAATTATAATTTCTATGATAGGGATACAAGCTTTCTACTTCAACTTGAACAATGTTTAAAAAACCTTTATTTGGAGGTCACTGAACCATTTAGAAAATGTATCATAAATTCTAAACTGTTATTTTTATATTAATATTTACAATTAAAGTGAAACTCATCAACTTAGTTTTGAGGAAGAAACCCATTCACCAAGCATGTGCCATATTATAAAAGCATAAATAAAATAAATAAAACCTCAATATTGTTTTTCATGTAATAAGATAAATTAACATTCCTTAGGTTGCACAATAGTTGGAGTGGGATGTGATACATAAACTTGGAGTTCAGGTCAACGCACAACAACATACAAAGTTAAACTTTTGGAGATATGTCACATGATGCTAGCAGAAATACTGCATATAAAAAGGTAAAAATAATACCAGTATGAACCATTTCCATTATGATAAAATGTGCTGTTGTGCCATGTCCAGGCATGGCATATCAAAAGTTTTGCAAACAATCCATTACAAACACATGTAAATTGTTTATCAACATCGAAAATCACAAGATACCAAAGCACAAAGGAGTGGGACAAGAGAATATCAGATGAATGGAACTTCAAGAGCTATATCATCTAAATGGTCAAACAAATTTATAATAAAAAATAGGTACACCAGACTAATATATATCCTGGTTTAATAAATCCAATGGGAACCGATGCATGAAAACAAGAGAATAGGGGAACCCTAAACAGTCATATTGAACTATCTCTAAACTAAGTTCCATATCATAAATATTGAAATATACGTTTCCATCACTAATACCAGCATTTGCATATCCATCCAGCTTAGTCGAATAAATGATTGAAACTATGGGCTTTAATTAAAAAACACGTGATGATAACTTAACCAACAATTTAGAATTACAAGATGCATGGTTCTATGATGGGGATCTATGAATCACTTCTATGCAAAAAATCATAGTTTAACTGTTTAAGAAATATATCAAAAGGGAGAAATGTAAGTTCGGTACAGCACGGAAGGAAAAAAACATAGGCAAGCAAAATGGTTACATTCATCTTGAAAATCATTGTCTTATGGCCTTTAGAAATAAAATTAAAATTTCCTATGTCAGTTGTAAGAGTTAGTATTCCCATTAAAGCTTTCATTGGGCAGGGACAAAATCTGAAATACCTGCATCCATAATTCTGATGTTGCACCAGGAATCATGGGCGTTGCAACTGCAGTTGCAGGGACCTTACCATGAATTGGAGGGATGGTTGATGGGTTTGTTGCACCCCAGAAGTCCATCCCTATGTTCAAGTTTGTAGTCGGACCAGTAACAGTTCCTGTTGGCATAGGCACAATTGCCATTGTCTGACCAACCATTGATTGAGCAGGTCCACGAGCAGTTCCATTTTGCAAACCATGAGCTGTGGTGCCATGAGCATAGTTACCATTCTGATGTGTTATGGCTGATAAATCAACCACAAATATAGACTAACTATTAGAATAAAGCGTAAGGCTATACAGTTACAGGAAATGTTTCCATGTGCCTACCATCAGAAGAATTTTGAGCATCACCAGTCTTTTGTGGAGAATCCTATACAAGATTACGGACAAACAACATCAATAGTTACTAATATTGAATGCAGAAAGATCAAATTAAGAATATTAATAGCTAATAAGTAATAATGCAGAAGGATCAAATGGATACACATAACAGATATACCATTTTTATTGCATTTTCATATGACCATTTAATGTTAGAGGGAGGGAGGGAGGAAATCTGCATCGTGGGAATGTAGCTCAACAAATTGCCATAAACTTTCAAACATCATTGGTCCAAGGGTAAGGTCAGTACATCCAAATCAAGAGCTAATTCCAGCAAATATAAGTTATTGGAGAGTAAGCATTTTTTATCAATGAAAAAATATAAGTGCTTTAATATAAGCAGCCGCATAAGAAAATACAGTATTGCACATAACGATCGAACAAAGACTACTAAAAGTTCCTTAAGCAGTGCAAAATCTAATATGGCTAGGCAAGTGAGAAGATACACTATGTTTGAACTTCTTTCAAACATAACGCATAATGCTAGCTGAGGTGCTAGTTTTCAAGGCATGCTTTTCCCAGCTCCTAAAGTTCGGTTCTTTAATAACTTTGTTTTTTGAGATAAAAAAGTTTAGTTGCCTATTTGCTTTCCTGCATATTGGCGCAATGTGCTCCTTCGGCAAAATCATGGTATTGACTTGTTGCTGACCTCAAAAATGAAAGAAGAATTGATCTTTTTTTTTTTTTTTGGGGCATACAAAAGTTCATATCTAACAAAATAAGAAGGAATAAATCAAAGTATAAAATAAACCTCTTCCTTACATTTTGGGAATTGGCATCACTTCCTTCACTTGAGGCTTCACTTCCACTATCCCCACTAAACAGGACAAGTAGCATAAAAAAGTACTCAATCAGCATAAACAAAAAACATCCACAATATGTTTGTCAAATATATTTTCAAATAACCTTTGTGAGTATGCCCCATTGCCTGATGCTGCTGAATTTTTTCCAAGTTCACTGTTCTTTCCAGTAATCAAGTTCAAACTACCAAGACTTCCTTTTGATCTCTTGATTGGGCTTTTCTCCTTACCTTCAGAAGACTTTCCCTCGGCTTCACTACCAGGAAAAGCACCCTGAAAGTGCAATATAGGAGATATTAGTGAATGCTCGATACCAAGGAAGAAGCAGACCATATGAAGCATAAACAAGTAGAAGAACATCATTGCAACTTACAGAAGCTTCCGCATTTCCATTAGGAGAAGCCATTGCATAAGGACTAAATGGGAGTGAACCCTGCTCAACTCAGCAAACCACACTATAAGAGTTAGAGGAATTTGAATTTAATATGAAAAAGAAAAAAAAACAATACAAAGGTTAATCTTCTAAATTGCAACAAATGGAGAGCACAGAGTTACTAAGAGCATACAGGAGCCATCGGAGGATGCGCATATATTCCTCCATGTGGATACATGACATAGGGAGGTGGTGTTCCATAAGGAGGCATGAGATGCTGCAAGAGGTAAAATACAAAGAAATTTAAGAGGCAATTCCACAAGTCATGCCGAGTGAAGAGTACAAGTCACGCAGAGTGAAGAGTAAAGCATAACCGTTTGAAGTTTGCAGATAACTAAGGCTCTATTTGGAAATGTTATCCAGTGTTGCGTTGTTTTGTACTGTGCTATTTTGTTAAGAGTAAAGTTGATAACTATTTCGTAAAATATTTGTTGAGATTGTTGTCTAGAGTTTCATATAAAAGCTGAAGTCATTTGATAAAACCTGTTGAGATACTAATATAAATTGGTTAAATAAGAAAATTAAATTCATGTAAAACTTATTAAATATCAAAATTATAAGAGTATTTTTATCTTAATAATTTATCAATGACATTAACCATACTAATCAGGTTAATTTACTCCCATAATTATTACTCAATATCTAGCTAACTATTAATGCAATTATTAAGTAGTTAATGACCATTTGAATAATTTATAAGCTAAACATTAAAAATGTCTTGGGTCTATTATTCAGAGTAATGGTGAAATAGATGGGGATATTATTAGTAAAATTCAAGTTGGATGGTTGATGCGGAGGAATGCATCGGGCTTATTGTGTGATAGAAAATTCCCCATCAAACTTAAGGGAAAATTCTATAAGATGGTGGTGAGACCTGCAAGGCTTTATGGTGCAGAATGTTAGCCATTAAAAGAGAAGCATAATATTAAGTTAAGTGTTGTAGAGATGAGGATGCTTGGGTGGATGAGTGGCTTCTCTTAGAGACAGGATTTGAAATAAGCATATATGTAAAAATGTTGGAGTAGCTCCAGTGGAAGATAAGATTAGAGAGAGTTGCCTTAGATGGTTCAGACACATAAAACAACGTCCTTCCGATGACCCGGTTAGGAAAGTAGATGTTTAGATTTGGCTTATATTAAGAAAGGTAGAGGTAGACCTAAAAGGACTTGGATAGAAAATATTAGAAATGATATTTCCTTATTAGATTTAAATGAGAATTTGACTCTTAACAAGACAGTGGAGAAAAAGAATTCATGTAGCATACTTCATATAGTGGGATAAAGGCTTGATGATGTTGTTTTTGTTATTGTAGCTGCTCATTAAATATTTATTATAATTATTCTATAATTATAAAAATTAATCTCCCAACTTTACTACAATAGTCATTGATTATACCAAATAACTTAATCCCCTAAAAATCAATTCATACATAATTATTTAGAATATTCATTTTCATTATTAGAGAGTCATCATAGATGGTTTGGTCACATAAAACGACGGCCTTTCGATGCCCCAATTAGGAAAGTAGATGTATTATATTTGACTTATATTAAGAAAGGTAGAGGTAGACCTAAAAAGGCTTGATTAGAAATTATTAGAAATGACCTTTCTTTATTTGATTTAAATGAGAATTTGATTCTTAACATGACACAATAGAGAAAAAGGATTCATGTAGCCGACCCATAGTGGGATAAAGGCTTGTTGTTGTTGTTGTATTTCTTTTCATTATCAATGCATTAGTTGTCATCTAATAATTAATTAGCTTATTTAATCCCTAATGGTAAAAAATAATAATAATAAATAAATATCGTACTATTAAATGTGCTTAATTAATTAGACTACTTATCTTTTAATCAATCAATTTATGATAATTTTAATTGCTTGACAGCTAATTAGAATGCATTATAATCACAATGATTATTTAAAAATTATTACACAAATTTGCAATTTAAGCTAATTAACAATAGTTATTTAATATCTAATCATTAATTAATAATTAACTATTCAAACTTTGGAAGCTGTTGCAAAGCTCTTGGGATCAAATCCACCCTAAATAAAATTTATACTTCTACACTCAACTTTCATCAAAAACTCTTTTAGACTATTTATTTTACATTAATTAATTTATGGATTATTTATCATCCTGATGAATAACTAATAAAAATTAGCTTAATTACTTTGCTACTTTCACAATTTAAATATTAATTAATACCCAAATATCAATTAATTAACAAATATATGACTAATTAGAATGCTTGATTAATTAGAACACATATTATCTTAATATTAATATAATTATTAGTTGACCTACCTAATTCTTAATTTACCTAGGTAGTCACAAAAGTAGTCAACATGTGACTGATTTTTAATTTATTATCCTAATTATAAATTTAAATATTTATTTAAAAAAAATATTCAAAAAGATACTGAATTTATGACCTTAATTAATATTTGATTAATCAACTATTTAGTCTAATTTAATATAAATTTTCAACTAAATCATTAATGGGGAGCCAGTCTATGCATTTTCATAATAAAAAGTGAAAATTAAATTATGGGAAAAAGCACTTTCAAAGCTATATTTTTCTCACAGTAGATGATTTGTTATTAACCAGCCCCTAGAAAATTGATAATGATTTCCGTATAACATAAATGATTGCAGACATTATTAATAAGTGAAGCCGCTATATTAGACGTAAGAAAAAAAATAGAAACACCTCAACAATTAAAGCTAGTTTTAGAGCTATGTATACGAGAAATAAGAAACTATAACAGGCTTCTGAAATAAATTTAGGATTTGCTGAATTATATAAATATATATTTTACTCCCAGAGTCTGAAAATGTATAGATCCCAAAACTAAATTGGAAACAAAAGGAATTGAAAGCATATAGCCTTAGAGCTACAGTTTCTCTCTCAAAAGCATATGCTAGCTAACGATTAGGTGCCAACAATATTGAAGCAGATAACACTGTACTTCACGTGTCACCTTACTGAATCTATTATGACAAACAGAATGTCATCTTCAAAAATATCATTTACGGATCATGTTAATTGTAACCAATATGTTAAAATAGATACATTTTTCTCAGCACATTTAAGTAGTAAAAACAGATGGTACAAGAATCATGGTTTAAACACAAGATAAAAAAAGAGCTTAAGAAACAAGAATATTTAGGTATTTTCCTAACAAAACCTACTATTTTTCAAGCTTGCATGAATACAATCCTCTCCGTTTTCTGATCAGAATTCAAATCTGAAAATTGCCCTCTCATCATAGTACTGCAAGTACAATTTAAACAGCCGAATCATGTCAAATGTGCTAAGAGCACCTCATAAACACAAGGATGTGAAGAAATCTATTACTTAAGAGGGCGTTTAGGATCACTTTTGTTTTTTAATTTAACATGAAATAAAGCATATTTGGTAACATAAAAATATATTATTTTTGTTTATTTATGCATTGATGGCGATAGTTGTCAGTGGTGCAATGACAGTGGTGGCAGCGATCAGAAATAGCAACAATCTGCAACAGTCACCAGCTTTCGCAATGCCTGCCGTTAGCAATGATATTTGCTTTTAAAAACACAAAGCGCTGTCAAGAGGATTTTTAAAAATATTTTGAATTGTTGTTAGTATGCCAACTTCAGCATGTCATTTGGTTTTGATTACTTTTTTTTTCAAGTCATTTCAATTCAAAATTAAAAATATCTAAATTTATTACTATTTTTTATCCATTGCAATGATGAGGAAAGTTCTTTTATTTGATATTTAATATTAAAAAAATAGCATTGATTTCTTGAAAACTTCACGCTCTCTCCCTTACAAATAATCTTTGAGGCAATTGATAACCTTTTCCGCTTCCATTTGCACCATGACTTTCTCTCTCTTCTTTTTAGAAGGCCAGCCACTTTTGCATATGTAATGTTTGATATTGCTTTTAAATTTTTATTTGGCGGTGAATTTTAAGGAATTTGCTCTTGATAACTTTGAATGTTATAAGGAAATTTCTTTGTGAGGGCGCAATGTAATAAATGATACTGCTTTTACATTTTCCTTTAGTGCTGAATAGTAAGAGAACTTTGAATGACATAAGGAATTTTCTTGCTTCTATATAATAGGTATTTTTATATAGGAACTCTGTTGAATCTCTTGTTTTGTTGTTTATATGCCAGCTTCTGCATGTCATTTGGTTTTGATTACAATTTATTTTAAAAGTGACTTTAATTAAAAATAAAAAAATATATATATATCTAAATTTATTACTACTTTTTATGTCCTACAATGATGAGAAATAAATTTTTTTATTTGAATTTAATATTAAAATATATAATTGACATGACATTTCCCAAAAAAACATCACTCTCGCCCTTACAAATAATCTCTGAGGCCTTGAGAACCTTTTAAGCTTTCATTTGCTCTACAAGTTTCTCTCTTGTTTCTCTACTCTGGACCTCTGCATTTTTTAAGACCGTCTTTGTATTCACTTTCGATAGTTGGTTGCCGCTTAGAAGAAAAGCCATTGGGCCATCAAAGAATCTGCATAAGCCCACACTTCAGCGATTAAGCCCTTCCACGCAAAGATTATGCACATGGGTTATTGTTTCACTCAAATGAATTTCCCTGTTTGATTTCTTAAGGCGAGTTCCCAAATACATCGCTTGGTGATAAGTTGTGCTTTAAAGAGACCAGTTTCAATTAGGTTTGTGACTTGCCATATGGCCAGAGACGGTGGATATTCTAAACTTTTATAATCCACTCTAGCCAGGCTATCTCAATTTCTCAACATAACCGAAGTTTCCCATAGAGTTTGTTTCTTCTCCATCTTTTGTCGCTCATGTTACAACAAGTTTATCAGTTCCTTTTGTTGATCCTCCAAATTGTATTTATGCTCCAAGCCTCCAATAACTACAACCCCATAAATTCAAGTCCTTCACCCCTACTACCACCGATCTCCCACCAATCCGCCCTCCTATAGCTAGACCTTCTGAGAATGTGAAGCCAAATCTTTAGAAGAAGGCAAATGAGGATTTGACCAAGAGAAGGGAAAAGGAGATTAGGCAAAAGATAATTGTGAGTAACACTACCGGGCAAAGAAAGCCGGTTTCTTTTAAAGTCGCTCATCCATCAAATGAGTTTAGAGCCTCTGTTCACAATGCTGAGAAGAAGAGTGTCTTCAAGTGGGATGCAAAGTGCGATACTCCAACAATCATTTTAATTTTGACCGAGCACTCCCTGAGGAGGAAGTCTCCCTAATAGTCTCTAATCTGAACCCACCAATCTTCTCAAAGAAATTAACTTTATGATGTGCGCCAACAAAGATTCACTTGGTGGCAATGAAATTTAATACAATGAGTTCGCAAGAAAACTTTTTGATGGCTCAAGGTTACGAGAGATTATCTAATGATCCCACAAGAAATCAAAAGTTGATAAGTAAAAAAAAAAAAAAAAAACTCTGAAGAATGAAAATGAAACTTCATTACAAATCATCGAGGATTTGAAGGTCGATTTATTTGATAAAAGAGACTTCCCTTCAAATGATGAATGCTGCATCATAAAAATATCAGCTACAAGTAACAAGTGATAATATAAAGCAACTTATTGAGCAGCTTAATACTTAAAAAGGCCAGGTACAGTGTGCAATGACCAATGCCAAGGTCTCTGAAGCATTCATGGAATCCAAATCATATAAGAAAAGACTTGTATACCTCTAATAAGTCATTTTCTTGAATGAGCCTCACCTTTCGCCAAACCTTTGATCTTTATGTGAATAACATCTAACCTCGCCTAACATAAAGGATGGGTTCTCTACTCAATACGGATTTTATCGCAAAAGGGGAGTCCAAATTCTATGGCTAGACTTTTTGTTTTAGAGTTATATAAGACATTGAGATGCAATGCTTGAACTTTGTTAAATTCGTAAGGCTGGTTTTTGGCAATTTTAAAATGTTCCCTCAGAGTAAATAGTAAATAAGAATTTAAATGTAGATATTAAGTTATGCAAATTCAAAATTTTGTTATAATGGATATTCTAAGGGAATTATAGAACATTTGCTTTTAAGTTCATTAGATATATGTTTTCCTTAAGACTATTGTTTAAGAGAAAAGGCAACTTAGTTAAGCACAGATTGTCCATTTATTAGGGGGCATTAACTCCCATGCAATAAATGCCCTCGAAGCCTTTAAACTTGACCCTAATCCAAGATCATTCTAATCCCAAAGTTAAGTTATTCTACGTTTTATCTTTGGTTTGTTGAGTTCTTACATAGGCAAAAGTTTCTCTATAGTTGTTATAAACCTCTCTTCAAGTTTAAAGTTGGGCGAATTCAAATTAAAGTTCCAAGCTTAGATCCAATTAACATCTTCACATATTTCCCCTATCCCCTTTTACTTGTCAAAATCACCTAGAGAGTTTAGTTCCTCGAGTTTCACAAAGGGCTTAGTTCACCAAGCTCATCAATTTAGCTCGGAACAAAATGGATTTGAATTAACCGACGAGTTCTTCAAATCTCCTTTGTTGAACTTGTCAGTTCAATGATGCAAAAAGTTTTATTTTTTGTGGAGAAAATGAATCGATAGATAAGCTGTAATTATTTACAAAGACGATGAAAAAACTTTAATTTTATGGGAAAAATATTAAATCATCTCCACACTTAATTCTTGGGACTTCCTTCCCGATATATGTTTATAGCCAATATGCTCATGGACCGACTTGCTTCTAAATAATGTAAGGTCCTTCCCAGATATAACATAACATCCCAAGTACTGTTTGTCGAGTTGTGGCATCTACTTTTCTCAAAACCTAATCCCCAAAATTGAATTTCTTCTCCCAAACATTTGAATTGTAATACTTTGTCACCATCCATTTAACCTTTTCTTGTCTCATAAGGCTTAAATTCTAAGTTTCAACAAAAGATCCAAGATAGTTTTCATCCCTTTTTTTATTTTTATCCCTCTAGTCATCCAATTCTCCCTCTTCAAAATTTGAGTCCTCTACAACTTGTTGTGTAATTCATATTTGACTAGGAGTAGGGTTCTATCTTGTGTGATATTTCAAAAGGAGTTTGGTTAATTGCTGACAAAGGTGTTGTTCATAAAGCCTACAGAACAAATGGCAATCCTTCAATCCAACAAAAGACTTTGATTTTCTTGTCTAGAAAGTGTGGTTCATTGTCAGGGATTATCACCAATGAAGCTCATATTAGAAAATTTTGTTGGTCCAAATGATGTTGCAAATGACTTCGGATGTTGCCTTTGTCAGTGCTTTCTTTAATAAGAATTTGTGAAATGATCAATCATCAAAATAAACTTTCTCTGAACACTTACTAGATGAAAAAGACAAATCAAATCCATCCCCTAGGTAGGTATAGCAATGGGCTAGAGATTGGCTGTAGCTTGTCTGAAAGTTGAAGTTGCATTGGTGTAAATTTCTAACATTGCACAGATTTATTAAAGATTTCTTCTACATCATTCCCTAATCTGAGCAAAAAATATCCTTGTTGATTTAATGTGCCATCGTTATTCCTCTTAAATGGCTCCCTCACATTCTCCTGAATCAATTTCTTCAAGAATTTTGCCACCTTTGATCTCTTTCATACATTTCAAATTGGTGGAGGTGACCGACTTTCTATCTACTCACCATCATGAGTAGGTATTAGGCGGTTTTTATTCGAAGACTTCAAATATTCTAAAGTTTTATCAACCCAATTCAACAAGGTCTCTTTTTTAAATTTCTAACGTTTGCTTCTTCAATGCTGAAATGAGACAACTCCAAGGCTGGTCGCCTATCAAGATCTTCAATTTTTAAGAGCAAGTCCGCGAGCTGATTTTGCTTTCTTAGGATTTGTTCAATGTTTAAGTATTCAAACTTAACAGTTTCTTCATTTTCCATAAAGAGATATCTCTATAAGGTATCTTCCCTGACTTCAAATTGCACATTCACTTAGCTCGCCATGAGTTGAGTCTGAGAAAAATATTAGATGTTTAGCCCCAACTCCTACAACAAAGAGTCCAATCTGACAAATTAGTGCCTCAGATTGAGCCTAGTTGTTGATTTGGAAGTTGATCTTCACAACATATGTGCCCATGATTCTTCTCATGACAAAAATTTGAATCGACTGTGTTAAAAATTCGATCTGTAGTCGAGCAGTGACAATTACTTCCCAAAATAAAATTTCTATCATTGAACACCTCAACTCAATCCCTCAAAGGATCATGCTCCGTAGTTGACAGGTCACTATTTTTTAGAGCCCTCTCTAAACAATAGGGAACTGACAGCCTGTCCTACTCTAAGATATAAAAGAAATTACTCCCCAACTACAGATTTTGTGACAATGACAACTATGAGAGGAACAAGTTGAACTATTGGAAAACATCTTCACATTCTTCATTCCATGTAAAATGACTTGCATTTTAGGAATTTTGAACAAAGTTTTGCACTTTTCTCCCAATTCTAAAAGAAGCATCTAAACCCAACAATTTACTCGGTTAGCTTTTGTAGCTCCTTAGTTGTTTTTGGGGAGGGCATTCCAAACTTGTTCTTATCTTGTTTGGATTTATTTTTGCTCCCTTAGGGGTGAACAAGAAACTTAAGAATACATCAAACCCAGCTCCAAAATATATACTTAGATGGATTGAGGTGCATATTGAACTTCATTGATGATGTGAATGCCGCCTTCAAATCCATAATATGTTATTCCGAGGTTTTGCTTTTTGCTAGCAAATCGTCCACATAGACTTTGATGTTTCTTCCTTTCTGATACTTAAACATTATAGTACATCCCTTTTTATAAGTAACCCCTACATGCCTTATGCCGAAAGATATCACTTCATAACAATATAATTCATCCACAAAGATGGAAGTTTTCATTTCTCAATTGACCGGATGCATTTTAATCCAGTTACAGCCAAAAAAAGCATCAAGAATGCTCAGAGAAACAAACTACCAAGTTGACTAGCACATCAATCCTAGGAAGGGGGTGTACATCCTTAGTACATGTTAAGTTTAAAATAATGAAATCTACATACATTCTCCATTTGTTATTCGACCATCACCATATTCAAGATCCAATCAATATATTGAACTTCTTTAATAAACCCAACTTAAAGAAGTTTTTGAACCTCACTTCTTATTGGCTTATCTAGGACAACTGTAGCTTTTTAGATCTTTTGTTTAATATACCTTAGATTATTTTCAATGTTCAGTCAATAACAAAGGTTAATGTCTATTCATAACATTTCAGTTGTCGGTAAGGCAAAGAATTCTATATTTTCCCTAAAAGTTCTTAACAACTCTTCTCTATGCTCACCACTAAAAGAAGAGCTAGTGAAGAGTTCACCCTACGGTTTCTTCAGTGGCTGGAACTACTTCTATTGCATATGTAGTCTCCAACCCTATTCCCCTCTAGACTTCAAATTATGATACATAACACCTCCTCATACACACTTCTCATTTTTATAAGATAGTAAGGTCTTGATTGCAATAAGTGCCCCTTTACTATAATCTCTTGTTTGCCAATTGGGAATTTCACAACAACATGGCAGGTCAACACCACGGGCATTGGAAGTGTTTAAAAGTGGTTAGTGGTCAATTAAAAATTGCATTCCACATTGTAGGGGTGTCTACTATGATGAAGCTTCGATGCAGCATTCCTCTTCTCCCCAAGTGATATGTAGTGTGATCATTCCTTTTCTCTCTTCTCCAAAAAAACCTTGAAGAGTGGACCAGTAGTAAGCATTAAGCAAAAAGCATCCATATTCATATTCTCAAAGACACAAATGAAGATGATGTTTGCATAGTTCCATGTTTCAATTAGAATACTCCTGATTTGATAATTCACAATTATAGCATTGTGACAAAAATAACATCGTTCTATGGGTTTTCATCCCTGCACTATTTGTGTTAGTGAAGGAGATGAGTAAATGTTTTATATAAGGAACTCTAAAAAAATTCATCCAGTTCACCTCTATCAAACAAAGTTGCTTGAGGCTAGCTTGCCAAGAAACCTCTGCTCCCACCCCTTCGAGATTAACAATTACAACTCCAACTATGCAGATCGCTTAGGCCATGACTGGCTTATTTCTCAACTCCTTCCGCCTAAATCCATCAAATAAAATTCATTCAACTTGCCCACTTTAATAAGCCCTTCCACTTGGTTACAAAGGTGTTGATAATACTCCGTGTAATCCACGTGATCTTTATTGAAGGTACAATACAATGATAGATCCCAAGCATGAACTTTGAATGGGCACTATTCGCTTAAAGAAATTCTAGTTCTAGATGGCCTCTATAAGCTCAACATCGAAAATCTCAATAGGGCGATAGTTGGGTGTAGAGGTGTAAATGAGTCGAGTCGAACTCAAGTTACCTAAATCAAGCTTGATTCGCCAAAAAAATCATGAGCTTGAACTCGAGTCAAGCTTAAAAGGTGAGCTCAAGCTCAACCCGTGGCAAAAAAAAGAGCTCGCAACCAACGAAGAAGGCCAGAAAGCATGCCATCAGAGATGAAGAATTGGGGTATCGCGTGAAAAGAAGTTGATTTATTTATTATATGGAACTAGTGTAATTTTATTAATGCAAGGCTTCATGTTAGCTTTTTGTTAGCTTTTTTAAATGTTAGCTGTACTAGCAGCTTTTGTAAGAGAAAAAAATTTAGCTCATTTAAAAAAAAAATCAACTATAGTATTAAAAAAAAATTCCTATCATCTATTATATTAGGAGCCAGCTCACACCCCAAGCCTCATCAAGCTCGAACTCGATCTCATTTATTAGAAGAGCTCGAGCTCGAGCTCGCGGCTCAATAAGCTCAGCTTGCGAGCTCGATATCAAGTCGAGCTCGAGCTAGCTCACGAGCCAGTTCAACTCACTTGCACCACTAGTTGGGTGCTGGTGAGTAGGAGACGACCTCTCCCTTCTCCTAAAGTTAGGTTATTATTTAATTTAAAGTCATTCCTCTGACTGTTACGACCTAAGTGACAATTTCTTGAAAGTGTGACCTCCTCTCCAACCTCAACATGCTTAACTTCCATCTTCTATCAGAAATAAACAAGAACTTTCCCCTACAATGAAATCTCATGGGAAACTAGAGGATTAGGCAGTTGATCCATTATTATACGTTTCAACACTATATGAAACCGTCTCATTGCTAGCCCTTATCAATTCATTGGGGAGGGGGAATGCATTCTTTGTTGTCATCTAGATAATAAATTTTTCCTACTGTTGATGTGGTTATTAGTGCCCTTTCACTTGATGGTTTTCTTTGAATGATCAAATTAGAAGACCCTTCCAGTATCTCCAGCCCTGCAATGACTCTGGGAATGCATTTCAAGGCTCCTTGAATATCCTTATAAGTTTCTCCATGTCCATCAATTTCCCATGTGTAATGAAGTCTTGATGATCCATGTTGATTGATTTTTCCCTATTTTGTTCAACTGCTTCTCATGGTGCTTGATTTCTAATACATAGCATTAATTAAGCCTCATCACACCTTTGAAGATGCTAGATCGAAATTTGTTTATGGGCAACACCAACACTTTACTCATGAGATTCATAAGGTATACATGACAGAAAAATATAGAGATAAAGAACAAGAGAATAAGAATTAAAAGAGAAGCTCTGAGATTTCACTATATTGTTCAAAATAAAATTAATTGCAAAAATGACTCAATCAGAGGCTTCCCCTTTGAATGCCAATTTATAGGGTTAGGCTAAGAGTTTTGGCGCAACAAGAAAAGCTATCCAAAATAGAAAGTACATATTAATTATTGTACAATTAAAGAAGGCGTATAGCCAAGAAAACAAAGAAATACATATTACAATGTGGCAAAAATCATGGGTAAATGTATGATGTCAATTAATTTAAATCTCAATTTGAGTTAAGTTGCCAACTTGACTAGGTGAAGATGTCGACCTGTAGCATGAAGTTGCCTAAATGCAGGGTGAAATCGCTCGGTTACTGGGTGAAATTGCCAACTTAACCATGCATGTTAGTGATAGGAAACACTTGGATTTCCAAGTGTTTCACACCAAGAACCAAGTAGATCTAGGATGAAAACTGCTGTCCGCACAAGAAAACCACCCAAAACAGTGGATTCGAAGAGAAAACGAAGGAGAAAACGTAAGAGAAAACAAAGCAAACACTTTTATTTGATGAGAAATGAAAAGCACTTGCAAGATACAACTTTCCTTCAATTCGAGAGGAAGGAAAAACTCTCCAAATCTCTAGCCGTAGCCTAGAGCCCAAGAACACAAATCCTAGATCTCAAAAGATTCAAATTCCAGATAAAAACCCTCTTCCCCCTATTCCTCCTCATTTAACATGAAAGGAGGATTACAATTTACCTAATTACCCTTCTCATTCAAATCTTCCCTCCCAAAATTCAATTTACATCAAGTGGGCCCCTCTTGCTCTTTCCGCCCCCTCCCTGGCTGTTTTCTTCCGCCGGCTGTAAGCCAAGACCGGTCCAGGGTGGACCGGTCCAGCCGGCCCAGGATGGGCCGGTGTAACATTACCGCCCTCCCAAAGAATCACCTTGTCCTCAAGGTGAAAATCAGGAAACTGCTGTTTCGCCATCTCGTATGGCTCCCACGTGGCCTCGTAGTCAGGAAGGTTCTTCCACTGGATCAACACTTCCTTAGTTTCATCCTCTTTCTGGCGAACGCCCTTCAACTCTAAGGGTTCCATGATCACCTCTAACTCTTCCGTAAGTGTCGGCGGTAGCTCAGGAGTGGCGATGTGGTCACCAATGACCCTTCTCAGCTGGGAGACATGAAAAACCGGATGTATCGTCGCTGATGGGGGTAATTTCAGTCGGTATGCTACTGCCCCAATCTTTTCCATCACTTCATAAGGCCCAAAGTACCTTGGAGCTAACTTTTCATTCCTCCTGTTGGCGATTGTCTTCTGCCTGTATGGACGTAGCTTCAAGAACACCCTATCCCCTGCCTCAAATTGGATATCCTTTCTATGTCCATCAGCCTGCTTCTTCATGATTTGTTGCGCCCTCAGCAAGTGCCTCTTTAATTCTTCTAATACTCGGTCCCTTTCTTCCAAGTATTCCTCTACTGACGAAACAGGAGTACTACTGCTCCCAAAGTGTACCAAGTGTGGGGGATCCCGTCCGTACAACACTTTGAATGGGGTCATTTGTGAAGCCGAGTGAAAGGACGTGTTGTACCAGTACTCAGCCCAGGATAGCCACTTCGCCCATAGTTTTGGTGTCTCTGAAACAAAACATCTGAGATATGTCTCTAAGCTCCTGTTGACTACTTCCGTCTGGCCATCCGTCTGTGGGTGGTAGGCTGTACTTCTCTTGAGCACTGTTCCCTGCAATCTGAATAGCTCCTTCCAGAAATGACTGAGGAAAACCTTGTCCCTATCTGATACGATCGCCTCTGGCACCCCATGTAATCTGATCACTTCTCTGATAAAAGCTGATGCTACTGTTGCTGCGGTGTAGGGATGTCGTAGGGGAATGAAGTGGGCATACTTGCTCAGCCTGTCCACCACTACTAAGATCACTGTGAACCCTTCTGAGCGGGGTAACCCATCTATGAAATCCATGGAAATCTCCTCCCATACTCTACCAGGCAGAGCCAATGGCTGTAGTAATCCTCCTGGTGACATCGCTAGGTACTTACTCCTTTGACAGACCTCACATCTGGCTACCATCTCCTCCACATCTTTATGCATCCCCTTCCAGTACAACTCCCCAGCGAGCCTTCTGTATGTCTTCTGTACGCCTGAATGGCCCCCTATCGCACTCCCGTGAAACTCATGGAGTATGTTTGGGATGTGGATCGACGTTCGGGGCATAACAAATCTTCCCTGATACAACAGCTTGTCTCCCTCCAAGGAGTATCCCGGGTGGCTACCCGGTTCCTTCAGTACTTCAGTCCTGATTTTTCCCAAACTCTCATCTTTGGCACTCTCTTCTCTGATGGCCTCCCAATCCAGCATCCAAGGCACGGATAGAGCGACTGTCTGTAATTCCTCCATACATCTGGATAAGGCATCTGCCGCCTTGTTCTCCACCCCTGGCCTATACTGAATCTCAAAGTCGTACCCCAGTAACTTGGATAACCACCTCTGATGCTCTTCAGTCACCATTCGTTGTTCTAAAAGAAATTTCAGGCTCCGCTGATCAGTCCTGACAACGAAGTGTCTTCCCAGTAGGTAAGGCCGCCATTTCTGGATGGCCAACACGATGGCCATCAATTCCCTCTCATATACTGATTTCATCCTTGCCCGAGCAGTCAACACCTGGCTGAAATAAGCGATGGGCCTCCTATTCTGCATAAGTACTGCACCCAGTCCGTACCCCGATGCATCAGTCTCCACAATGAATGTCTGAGTAAAATCTGGCAATGCTAGTACTGGCACTGTAGTCATTGCCTTCTTCAGGCTCTCGAAAGCAGAGGTGGCTGCTTCTCCCCATAGGAAACCATCCTTCTTCAGCTGTTCTGTAAGTGGCCAGGCTATGGTGCTATACCCCTTCACAAATCTTCTGTAATAACCTGTCAATCCCAGAAATCCCCTCAGCGCCTTCAGACTTTTCGGTAGTGGCCACCTTAGCATCGCCTCAATTTTGGATTGATCAGCCGCCACTCCTTCTTTTGATACCACATGGCCCAAGTACTCTACACTGGCTTGAGCGAAGCAGCATTTCTTCAAATTTGCCTTCAACTGATGCTCCTGTAGGACCGCTAACACCGTTCTTAAATGTTCCCAATGCTCGACCTCTGTCCTGCTGTATATCAGGATGTCGTCAAAGAATACTAACACAAACCGTCTGAGATAAGGCTTGAAAACCTTGTTCATCAGGGCCTGGAAAGTAGCAGGTGCATTGGTGAGGCCAAAGGGCATCACCAAGAACTCATAATGGCCTTCATGAGTTCTAAAAGCTGTTTTAGGAACATCTTCCTTCCTCATTCTAATCTGGTGGTAGCCCGATTTCAAGTCTATCTTGCTGAAGATCACAGTCCCACTCAATTCATCCAAGAGCTCATCGATAACCGGTATAGGAAACTTATCAGGCACGGTCTCCTTATTGAGGGCTCTGTAATCTACACAAAAACGTCAGCTGCCATCCTTCTTTTTTACCAAAAGAACGGGACTAGAAAAAGGGCTGATGCTGGGTCTGATGATCTCAGCCTCCAGCATTTCTCTAATCAACCGTTCAATTTCATCCTTCTGGAACTGGGGGTAGCGGTAAGGGCGTACACTGATGGGGGATACTCCTTCCCTCAACACTATAGCATGCTCACGCTCCCTCTGCGGGGGTAATCCCTGAGGTGGCTGAAAAACCTCTGGGAACTGCTGGATCAGTGGCTGAACAGAGAGGGGTATATCTCCTCCTTCTTCCACTCCTTCCCCCTCCAAACTATGCAACTCCACCAAGTAGCCTCCTCCCTCCTGCTGAATGGTCCGGATTAGGGCTTTGAGAGAAACCCCAGCTTTTGTCAACCCTGCATCCCCCTGAATTGTTTTCCTTCTCTCCCCTATCACCAGTTCCATCCTCAATGTCCCCCAGTTGATCTTTGTCTCCCCTAGGGTACGCAGCCATTTCATCCCTAGGATGACGTCAGTACTTCCCAGTTCCAAAGGAAGGAAATCTTCCTTCACCTGGATTCCCTGAATCTTCAGTACCACCCCTCTACAAACTCCCCTACCCATTTCCACCTTCCCCGTGCCCATCATCACCCCATAGCCGCCTGTATCTACCAGTTCCATTCCTAGCGACTCCACTATCTGAGTGGAAATGAAGTTATGGGTTGCCCCACTGTCGATCAACACCACCACCTCACGATCAGCTATCTCTCCTCTCACCTTCATAGTGTGACTCGGAGTGAATCCCACTACAGAGTTCAGAGAGACTTCTGCCACATCCAGGTGCAATTTCTCTTCCTCCACTTCAGACTTGCTCCCATCTTCCTCCTCGTCTTCCTCGTTATCACACACGAGGAGAACCTGAAGAGTTCTGTCTCTGCACTTATGCCCTGGCATATACTTCTCGTCACATCGGAAACATAGCCCCTTTGCTCTCTTCTCCTATACCTCCTTCTCAGACAACCTCTTGAACTGTCCGCCAATACTTCCCCCACCAGATCTCTCCTTGGGCACCTCCCTCTGGTTCCCTGGGGCTACTCCTTTTGAGGGTAGTACAGCGGTAGTCATTTTGTACGATCCCCCCGAGTAGTTGCCTCGAGCCCCTCTTTCCGATTTCTTCTGATCTTCCACCAACTGCGCAAGCTCCATAGCCTTGCCTAAGTTCCTTGGCTCCAGCACCCGAACAGCTGTTCTTATCTCCGGTTTGAGCCCTTTCATGAAATTCCCTTCCAGGGCCGATTCGGAGATATGATCCAGACGGCTAGCCAAGTACTCGAATCTGTCCCGGTAGTCGGCCACAGTCCCCTCCTGAGTCAGAGCAAAGAACTGTTCATAGAAGTCTCCTCCCCCGTCGGCTCGGAAACGCTCTAATAAACAATCCTTGAACTCTCGCCAGGTCCTGATAGGCCCTCTTCTGTCTCTCCACTGATACCATGCCAGCGCCTTCCCTTCCAGACACAAACCTGCTGCCGTCAGTTTTTCGTCGTCTGTCAACCCGTTGACAGCGAAGTAGCGCTCTACCTTGTATATCCAACCATGGCCATCTTCACCCTCAAAGATGGGCATCTTCAACTTCCTCACCTTCGGATCTCTGCCGTTACCCCGGAAGTCTCCGTAACCTCCCGTTCCTCGAAAGTGAGGTGCTCCCCAAGTGTCCCGATCCTCCCTCCGACGTTGGTAACCGAAATCTTCGTCGTAATCTCCTCTCCCCCTTTCAAAATCAGCACCTTGACGCTGAAATTCAGCACCTCGACGCTGATGTTCTTCTCTCCTCCCTCCAAAATCTGCACTACCTTCATATTCCCCCCTCCTGCTTCCAAAATCCACACCTCGGCGCTGAAATTCAGCACCTCGACGCTGAAAATCAGCACCTCGACGCTGAAAATCAGCACCTCGACGATCATTCCCCATGCTTATCTCCTCTCTAGAGAATGGCTCTAGAGGTGGCATGTCGTCCTCACCTTCGAGAATCTCCACCTCCGGATTCCTCCTCCCCCGGATTGGGTTTGGATTTCCTCCTACGCCATGGCCGTCAGTGGTCTCTCTCACTTCCGATGTGTCCGGATGGGTCTTCATCTCCAATAATTTCTTCATCATTTCTTCCATCGCCGCGAACCTACCTTCCAACTTCTCATTGTTGGTGGAGATCTCCATGAATTTCTCTTCCAGATCTGTCTTTAGTTGACCAAACTCGCCTTCTAGAACTTCCACCTTCTTCCCGGCCATCTTTCTTTTAACGGATCCACAAAAAGCTTTTTCCGGAGAGGAAAAACTTGCTGAAATTTCAGAATTTCAGCCGCCGGCGGTCCCAAATCGATGCTCTGATACCAATTTGATAGGAAACACTTGGATTTCCAAGTGTTTCACACCAAGAACCAAGTAGATCTAGGATGAAAACTGCTGTCCGCACAAGAAAACCACCCAAAACAGTGGATTCGGAGAGAAAACGAAGGAGAAAACGTAAGAGAAAACAAAGCAAACACTTTTATTTGATGAGAAATGAAAAGCACTTGCAAGATACAACTTTCCTTCAATTCGAGAGGAAGGAAAAACTCTCAAAATCTCTAGCCGTAGCCTAGAGCCCAAGAACACAAATCCTAGATCTCAAAAGATTCAAATTCCAGATAAAAACCCTCTTCCCCCTATTCCTCCTCATTTAACATGAAAGGAGGATTACAATTTACCTAATTACCCTTCTCATTCAAATCTTCCCTCCCAAAATTCAATTTACATCAAGTGGGCCCCTCTTGCTCTTTCCGCCCCCTCCCTGGCTGTTTTCTTCCGCCGGCTGTAAGCCAAGACCGGTCCAGGGTGGACCGGTCCAGCCGGCCCAGGATGGGCCGGCGTAACAGTTAGATAGCTTGCTGGAAAATAGTATAAGTGCTAGCTAGTAGCTTCTAATATTAGGAAAGTAGATTAATCATCCAGCGAGTTCAATGTGATCCAAATGATTTGTTTTATATTTGCCTCTTATTCTGCCAAGTTATCCTAAATTGGATGACTTTGCTTGAACCGAGCACTTGAGATATTTCAATATACAGGATGCATATCATGCCAATGGGGGGATATGTAGCACACACCAAAATTTCAATCCAAGATGTGATAATTTTGATGAGCCAAACTTTAACATGGAAAAAATTAGAGGTACAGCGCAGAACACCCAAAGATGGTATTATGGTGGAACATGCATAGCTCAATATTAATCTAATTTTCATCATAGAAAATAATGACAATAACGCAAAGAACCAATCCCTAAACATGGAATTTACATGACACTAACTATAGAATTCTTTTTTTTATTTACACATCTATCATCTATATCATTTTTACTTATATAATATCCTAATTTCTAAATGATATCAAAAACAGCACTAATGTTAACTTATCTAAAATGAGATATATATATTTTTCCTACATATGTTTTGATGGCAATTAAACACTAGGATAAATATAAATATTTATGTTGCACATATGTAAAATACATAAGAATTTAGTGGTATGTATGAAAATCCCCCATAAAATTAATTCAGCCTCTAACTTCAACAATTGTAGTCATACACTTCCATCACTCCACATGCACAATAGCCAGTAGATGCCCGTAGTCAAGAATAAAAAAAAGAAAGAAATTACATGAGAATCTGAACTACTAAAACAGCTAAAATAAATCAGAATATACCTGTGCTCCCCAAATATAAGGATGAGGTGGAGGACTTGAGCCCACGGCTGAATGAAAGAACCCAGGGGGCGGGATTGGTGAATAAGCCTAATTAAGCAAAGATTATAAAAGATAAAAGAACTGAAATATGCAACTTAAAATAGCATAGATTTTATCATGTAATAACCTGAAAAGTAGACCAATCAGGATAAACCGGTGTGGCAGGGGTAGTGCTAGTAACTGAAGGCTGCTCCTGGACAAAGAAAACGCTCACTTTCAATTGCAGCGGTATGAACATGAAACACTATGTAGACAGGATATCAATAACCTACTTGTGCAGCTAACGCCTTCGGAGCTTTCGAAGGAGTGTCCGCCTCGCTGTTCCCCATGAACACAAAATCCCTCGCACTATCACCCAAGATTCATACCATGCCGAGAAAACTCCAGCCCCAGCTTAATTGATGGATAAGTATCCAACCAGCTAAAACCCTAGCTCATCCAAGATCAACAAAAGCAAAACTATTACAACAATCTTCAAAACTTTAAGCGTATAAAAAGTTGTATAGAGCAAGATGAAGATTACCCTACCTGCTTGGATAGAAAACGTTACAATTCACAAGAAACCCGATTGATCAGATCTGGAATTGAGATCTCCGTTGAGTAACTAAACAATGAAGAATGTAGCAGAGATCCAGAGACTGAACAACTAGGTTAAACTCTTGATGATTCATAAACTTTTCAGCAAATTTACTCAAGAAAAAAAAAACTAGGGGAACACAGAGGGCGGGGGTGAGTACGTGGAGGGCAGAGAGGAGGGTAAATTGGAGATTTATTAACGGAAGGGTTATTATCTACGATGTCAAGAAACGGGAAACGGAAAGAAAATTTATCTTAAGTGCCCATCAAAGTTTAAACAACGGGAATTGGGAATCGATTGGGAAACGGATCTTGACAAGGGCAGTAAAGACTGAAGGTATTTCGCATTGAGAGCCCTCAGATCTTCTTTAAAGATGGGATAGTAATTCAATTATATTTAACACAGATATTACAGCTGATCTAAGGGCTTATAACCGGGATGATAATTTTTGTAGCATTATGCTTTTCTACGTGTAAGAGTTTACAAGTGCGGGGGAGCAGGTAAAGCCGTAACTGATAGAATCACGTAACGGAAATTGTACGGATGCGAGGAATTGACGATCCATGACTAAGTTCCCAAAATAAATCTGCACGAAGGTAACACATTGTTCATAATAAAGTAGACATCATTGAGTGTTTGTTAATAATTCGGAACATAAAAGTTTGTATCAACTGAGGTAGACAGCTCCCCTTGGCCTATTGGTTGAGAGCTTAGGCTTCCGACTAAGAAGTCCAAGGTTCGAGTCTATGTGTATGCGTTGTGTGTGTGAATTTGCCTTTATTGGCCTAAATGTCCCCAAAAAAAAAAAATTCAACTAAGGTAAAATTTTTGGCATAATATTTATGAGATTATTTAAACCAACTCGAATGAGTTGACAAAATTATAAATTTTATTTTTAAAGGTTATTTTTGGTACAAAACAGAATTATATAATTCTTGCATGTTAGAAGATTTTGCGATGTTGAAAAGTTTTCCAGTACCTTTATGATTGATTATCTATACAACAATAATATCAAGCATTTATCCTACTATATGGGTCAACTACATGAATCTTTTTTCTCCATTGGGTCCTGTTATGAGTCTAATTCTCATTTAAATTTAATAATAAAATGTCATTTCTAAAAGACTGAGTGGTATTTTTTTATCACACAACAAACCCGAAGATTCCTCCACTTCAACCTTCTAACTTGAATTATACTAATAATATCCACATCTATTTCACGATCACTCTAAACAATAGACCTAAGATATCTAAAATAAGTACACTTATTAATTACTTGATCGTTCGAAATCACAACCCCCCACTACATCTATTACTACTAAAATTACACTTATTTATGATTGATTATCTAGTGGGAAAAAAATGAATCTTATTAATGAAAAAAATGATCATCAAAAAAATTTTATTTGAAAATATCAATCATATGATAATTGATTGTTACATTCTTGTTAATGATAAGTTATAAGAAATTTGTCTTTAATTGAGAATGAATCTTGATGCATATTTAATTTGAAAACCTTCAATTTTAAATATAGAACTAGGGGTGTCAAAACAAGGGGGTCGAGTTCAAATCCAACCCATAAATGACCCAGTTTGAACCCACCTCACTCTTATAGTAAATGGGTCAAAACTCTTGATGAATGGAGAATTTTTCAAGGAAAGTAGCTGACCCAAAACTTATAGTAGCTGACACGCCGATAACTCGTTTAACCCAACGTGCTAATCTAGTTATATTAAAATATATATTTTAAGCAAAGTAGATAGTGAAAAAATTTAAAAATATCAATCTAATCTTCCCAATAGTACCAATTAACATATCTTAATCAAGGAGATTTTAATATACAATGGTATATCATATAAACATTCTTATTTATAAAGGTAAATTGGATGTTATACGAAGCATACCCATTAACACAGATCAATTTCAAATTGTCGGGTCGACCTTAAATTGGTTTGAAAATCAAACTCATACCCGACCAAGAAACAAGTCGATCCAAACCTAGAAGTTTCAAGTTGGGTCTGATTGGGGTTTTCGGGTCATATTATTTATTGACACTCATATTCATAACCATTCAAACTATGATTTCAACTAACTTATAGTCAAACTAAACATCTTAATGAGATGAACAATTTGACCCTAAAAGTGATATTATCTGAGTCCAATTAAGTCCAGATCAAGAACATGAAATATAATTAACAAATTTTGAATATTAAATGAATAATCAAATAATCTCTAAATCGCATATACTTATAGTCAAAATGTAGGGACAATAATTTAAGGATGATTATAATAAAATATCTCATCCCATTCATCATCCATTGTTGCATTAATTCCAAGAGAAATAAATAAAAATTGAGGGATGACCTTGGCTATAATATCAAAGGGATGTTCATGTTAATATATCAGGCATTGTTGTAGTAAAAAAAGTTCGTCCATCCTAAATTTTTTCATTCATTCATAAAAAACATGTTAATAATAATAATCCTCAAAACTTTGATGAATGGAGAATTTTTCAAGGAAACTTCAAGTGAATTTCATAATTTACAACTCTCAGCTAGACTTCCACTCCCTAAGAAATGTCTCATCCATGGCCTCATTATTACAATAATGATCTAAATATCGATCAATGTTCACCTTCGATCAGGATATACATGCATTTATCCCCTCCCAATATAGGTACTATCAATCCAAGAGGGTTCAATTCAATATCTTCCATATTGGTCAACATTATTAAGCAATGTATTTACTAATGTAGCACATCATGTGAACCAAAATAATCAAGCTAAAAGCCTAATTACAAGAGCTAAGATCAAAGTCCAAGTAAAAGGTCAAAGAAAAGACTAAATTATAAAAATCCAATAATAAGCCCATAAATTTAAATATTTAAATTATAATTAGAAGGTAACACATTGTTCATAATGAAGTAGACATCATCGAGTGTTTGTTAATAATTCGGAACATAAAAGTTTGTATCAACTGAGGTAAAATTTTTGGCAGAATATTTATGAGATTATTTAAACCAACTCGAATGAGTTGACAAAATTATAAATTTTATTTTTAAAGGTTATTTTTGGTACAAAACAGAATCATATAATTCTTGCATGTTAGAAGATTTTGCGATGTTGGAAAGTTTTCCAATACCTTTATGATTGATTATCTATACAACAACAATATCAAGTATTTATCCTACTATATAGGTCCACTACATGAATTTTTTTTTCTCCATTGAGTCCTGTTATGAGCCTAATTCTCATTTAAATTTAATAATAAAATATAATTTCTAAAAGACTGAGTGGTACTTTTTTATCACACAATAAATCCGAAGCATTCCTCCACTTCAACCATCTAACTTGAATTCTACTAATAATATCCCCATTTATTTCACGATCACTCTAAACAATAGACCTAAGATATCTAAAATGAGTGCACTTATTAATGACTTGATCGTTCGAAGTCACAAACCCCCCACTACATCTATTACTACTAAAATTACACTTATTTATGATTGATTATCTAGTGGGAATAAATTGAATCTTATTAATGAAAAAATGATCATCATAAAAATTTTATTTGAAAATATCAATCGTATGATAATTGATTGTTACATTCTTGTTAATGATAAGTCATAAGAAATTTGTCTTTAATTGAGAATAAATCTTGATGCATATTTAATTTGAAAATCTTCAAGTTTAAATATAGAACTAGGGGTGTCAAAACAAGGGAGTCGAGTTCAAATCCAACCCATAAATGACCCAGTTTGAACCCACTTCACTCTTATAGTAAATGGGTCAAAACTCTTGACCGGTAGCTGACACGTCGATAACTCGTTTAACCCAACGTGCTAATCTAGTTATATTAAAATATATATTTTAAGCAAAGTAGATAGTGAAAAAAATTAAAAATATCAATCTAATCTTCCCAATAGTACCAATTAACATATCTTAATCAAGGAGATTTTAATATACAATGGTATATCATATAAACATTCTTATTTATAAAGGTAAATTGGATGTTATATGAAGCATACCCATTAACACAGATCAATTTCAAATTGTCGGGTCGACCTTAAATTGGTTTGAAAATCAAACTCATACCCGACCAAGAAACAAGTCGATCCACACCTAGAAGTTTCAGGTTGGGTCTGATTGGGGTTTTCGGGTCAAATTATTTATTGACACTCATATTCATAACCATTCAAACTATGATTTCAACAAACTTATAGTCAAACTAAACATCTTAACGAGATGAACCAATTGACCCTAAAAGTGATATTATCTGAGTCCAATTAAGTCCAAATCAAGAACATGAAATATAATTAACAAATTTTGAATATTAAATGAATAATCAAATAATCACTAAATCGCATATACTTATAGTCAAAATGTAGGGACAATAATTTAAGCATGATTATAATAAAATATCTCATCCCATTCATCATCCAATGTTGCATTAATTCCATGAGAAATAAATAAAAATTGAGGGATGACCTTGGCTATAATATCAAAGGGATGTTCAAGTTAATATATCATTCATTCATAAAAACATGCTAATAATAATAATCCTCAAAACTTTTGATGAATGGAGAATTTTTTAAGGAAACTTCAAGTGAATTTCATAATTTACAACTCTCAGCTAGACTTCCACTCCCTAAGAAATGTCTCATTCATGGCCTCATTATTACAATAATGGTCTAAATATTGATCAATGTTCACCTTCGATTTAGGATATACATGCATTTATCCCCTCCCAATCTAGCTACAATCAATCCAAGAGGATTCAATTCAATATCTTCCTTATTAGTTAACATTATTAAGCAATGTATTGATTGATGTAGCACATCACGTGAACCAAAATAATCAAGCTAAAAGCCTAATTACAAGAGCTAAGATCAAAGTCCAAGTAAAAGGTCAAAGAAAAGACTAAATTATAAGAATCCAATAATAAGCCCATAATTTTAAATATTTAAAATATAATTTATATTTTATTTACCATCTATAAGTTTGTACGGCCATCCGTGAAATGGTTAGGTAAGTATGATGCATTAAAAAAATGGATAGTTGAAACTACTCTTTAATGTCCACCAACCCCCTCCTTTTTCTTCTATTTTTTTTCTAATAGTTAGTCTTGTAATACCTATAAATTTGGGCTGATATACAATGTATTTTTTTTATTTAGAATGAAATGTTTTTTTGGGGAGAAGTGCTCTTCATTTTCTTTGTGTTTTTAATGGCTTCAAGTGTTTATTTTTTCTTTAGTAAGATTAGATAGTTATATTTATGTCTTTTATGTTACTTATAAATTCTCATATATACCTACTCTAAACTATTCACAACTTTTTCTCTACTTCATAAGCATCCTCTAAAACTAATAAACTAACAATCAAAATCATAAAATTATTATAAACACTTTCATATAGCCATTAGCCTAAATAAGGAAAATTTAGACCTATCCTTATTTCCTACACTTCAACATTCCATTAAACTCCACCAAACTCTACCATAAACTCCATATCATAAATTTACATCATAAACTAACCTTCCTCCATCATTTATAACCTATTATCGCACATAAAGGTCACTCTCTAAAGAAATCTTTCAAATTCTCTCAAAATAGGTTAGCCTAAAATTTTTTATTAATATACCCATTTAAGCCTCATCATTCTCTAGAACGCTTCTCTTAATATCAAAATAAAGATCCATAGCCTTTCTTTAAGATTAATCATACCAAAAGTCTACCCAAGACAATCATACTTACTTAGAATAAGAGTGAATCTAATAAGAAGCTTGTTAGGTAGAACTTATGGACAACTTAGGAGATATTTTTTTTATGATGGACTTGCCTCCAAAATCTTAAGAGTTACTCCAACATGATTGAGGTTAGTAAACCTTTTTTATGATATTTATATTGCATATTAATAGCTTGGATAAACAATACATCATTTTATAAGTCTATAGTGTATGCATGAGACCCAATTAATGTGCTTCATCATCAAACATGGCTAATATCCTTATGTGAGCCTACCATAAAATTTTATTTTGAGTTAAAATATTGGAAAGGGTATAACACCTACATATCAATGCATTGTTCTAACCTATTCTGATATGAATATTCCACTGAATTCTTCTACATGTGTCTGTGAATGTTTTATATGTATATGAAATTTTGCATGTATTCTGGAGTAGGTCCTGAGAGTCTACTTGCGTGTTTTGGAAATCTAGAATTTTTTTCTTGTGGTGATGGGGTTGATGGCATCATAGTATTGAGCTCTCTAGAATTTTGACAGTTGATTCAACATTACAATGCTATGGGTTCCTAAAGGGAGTGTTGTGGAGCACAGGTTTAGGCATCGTAATGCTCGGTCTAATTTTAAAATATATAATATATTTTTCTACTAAATAAATTCATTTCAATTTCCTTAAGGCTCCTTGTTAGAGAGAGAAAGGGGATTTTTTAGGGAGAAAGCTAGTTTTGGGTGGCTTCAATCTATTTTTTGCTAATGGTCCACCTCTGAAAGTTAACAGGTTCAAGGTAGTTTGCATTTTGTCTATCTCAATTTTTAAAAATACAAAAAACATTTGGATTTTTTTTATTTAAATTGTATTTTCTTATTTTAAATATGAGAATAACTTTACAAATATAATATTTTCACCATGTCACTTTCTATATGTTATAGAGATAATAATTTTGAATATTAAAGTATTTTTTGAATATTTTATTAGATGAATTTTGAAAAATGCACTATTTTACTTGTTTGAAAAATAATTTTGACCCCAAAAAATAGTATTGTAGTACAATTAAAGCTTCAAAATTATTCTATGAATAATCTCTGATAATTTGATTATATTATAAAATAGTGAATTTATACATAGTAGTATATTTTGCTACATACCGTTAAACAAAAATAACAACATCAAGCCTTTGTCCCACTACGTGTGGTCGACTACATGAATCCTTTTTCACCATTGTGTCTGGTTAAAATTCAAATTCTCATTTAAATCTAATAAAGAAAGATCATTTCTATTATTTTCTAACCAAGTCATTTTAGGTATACCTCTACCGTTTTTAACAAAAGTCAAATCTAATACGTCAAGTTTCCTAATCGGGTCAATTGTTAAAATTCAAAATGAGCTTATTTACTATTATGTATTAACTTATATACTTATCTAATAAAAATGTATGATGTGTGTGGAGGATGATCTATTCTAGTGCTAACTCTATTTTGATATTATATGCAAATTTTATTCTAGTGCAGGGCATTGGGCATCACTTGGGTCTATTTTCTAATAGTCTATCACAAGGGGCATAATGGCCAGAATTCTCAAAATTCTATTTAGATGGGAGGTATAAGTGCCTGTGGGAAATCTCTTACTTTCTTTCTGATATAAAAAAGTGTTTATTTATTTACTTTTTTTGCATTATTATACAAGTTTTGATACATGTAAGCACCACTATAGTTTGCATGGTAATTATTACAAACTACTTTTAAAACTCACATAAATGCTTAATAAATGATATTTAGAAAGTAAAATCAGGCAAGTGCGACTTGTTAAGCTATGTTGGTTTATAGTTTATATATATTTTGATTACACGATATAAGAAAGGGAAAGAGTCAGTTGAGTAGCTGAGTAAGGATCTGATCTTTCTAAGTGTATATAGTTTTTTTGTACAATCATGAATAATTATTTAAATTATTTTGTTCTATACTTTAGCATGTAGTGAGGCACTATAATATAATTATTGTATAAACATTTTGATAAGAAATTAAAAAAAATGAGTTCATTTATATATATTGGCAGATATTAGCAGCTATATGGTCTATTGTTTATTTTAAATCCAATTAAAAAAATAAAAAATCTAAAAAGTTTCCAAAAACTTCAATCTTGGGTTTGGCCTATTGCAATCCAACATGATAGGATTTGTTCCATTTGTGGTTCTTATCGAGTTAGGTTTTGATAATGGGTGTGTTAACTTAAAAATCACATATAAGCTATCTTGAGATATTTATAGAGTGATAAAAATAATGTCCCTCATCCTACCCAAAATCATATTGTTCCTTTAAATGATAGTGCCTCTTACATAGACTAAGGAGAAGACTTTCCTAGTAGGAGATAAACCAATGCAATGAATGAAAATAGAAGAGACTATCCTCATAGGAATGTTGATGATGTTAGTGATCCATCTAAGAGAGTTAAAGTTGAAGCTCCCATCTATAATGGCACCTATTATCACACCCCCAAAATCTAAATTAGAAAGAATGATATCTTTTATCTTTTTTACTTTAATATCTAGAGCTATCTAATTTTTTCCAATGATGAAATACCAGCAAAACCAACTTCTACTGATTAAAATATCAATGTACCAATGTGTTGATTTCTCCAAAAATCATGTATAATACTAGGGGTCATACAAATATCCCATCTTATCTTTCCACTCATGAGTGCATAAGAATATCTAAAAGACATAACTAATATAAAAACTTGGGGATTCCAGTATCTACTCAGACTCATACTCTCAATCTTCTTCCTTGATCTAAAATCATTAAATCACATATAATGAGCTTTAAAGCCTAGTAGATCACTAAAACCTTGCTATTAAACTCAAAGTATGGAAAAGAGACAGTAATCATGTAATCATTAAGTTCATAACTGTGTAGAAAGAGTAAATCATATAAAATTATATAGTACATATGCCAAAATAGTAAAGCTATAAACAATCCTTCCAAAACAAACAGTCATGTTTGGTAATCTAAAAGTAAGGAAATCATATAAGTTAGTAAATCAGATGTATCTATGAAATTTGTCAAAATTTATAAAAATATAGGAAATATCAATAAATTATATAGGAGTGAATACAAGTTGTTTAATTATGTTGTATCAATATCTTAATCATGTGTTCATTACAATAAATTGATAACAATAGTAAACCACTAATGATAATAAGTTAATAGCAGTGAATTAGTAAATTAGTAATGACAATAAATGGATATCTTATATATATATATATATATATATATATATATATATATATATATATATATATATATATATATATATATACCCAAGAAGTCATAATAAAAAAGTAAGGAGTTCTAGCGTATAGTGTTTTTCCAGTAAAAGTAATTAGTATCAGTGAATCAGTTACAGTTAAATTTTAGTTAACAGAGTAATCACCCCTACCCATTGGCAAAGTAATCATCTCCTTATAACTCTCAATCAATAGAGCATAACATCACAAACCACATTATTTATAGGAAAACTCATCGGCCCATTATTATATATAGGTATAAATTAGTCTTCAACTAACTTCAGTAATAACTAGCTTTTACTTGTTTCCATGCACATTATCACCTTATTGTATCACACTAATATAAAAGTGATAACATTTTTTATTACTCATTCATACGCTCATATTCATTTACAATTATTGCATTAATAATATTATTTTATTAAAATAAAAAAATCATTATTCTTTCAAATTGTATAAAATTCAATTATTATTATTTTAATTGACAAACAATGCGAAACCACATAGCCAAAATGACCAACTTCCCCTTCTCTTCCTTTCCTTCCTCAGCAATCCAAGTGTCATAACCAGATCCGATATAACCCAATATCACACAGGTCATATCTTATCCGATGGTGGCAAGACTGACCCCAAAATCTGGTCGGAGAAGCACTGAATAAAACTTTTAATTTATATATTACACAAAGTCATTATTGAATGCAATATAAAGAGAAATACTATTGAATCTCAACATAATTTCTATATATCATCCAAAACATATATAATATGAAATCTATCTACAACAGTGATTGAAAATATAAATCATAACAAAAATAAAAGTCAAGCCTAAAAATATTAAAACTAATCAAAACATACATATAACATAGATTGGATCCTGCTATCTAAACAACTTAGCTCACTCCTTACCCTTCCTTGGGCCTGAAAATAAAAGCAAAAGCTAGGATGAGCTAACATAGCTTAGTAGACTATCATAGCATAAAATAAAAATTAATAACAAAAATTAAAAGAACTTAAAATCTAATCGAATCATATAATGAAATTGAATAAAATTAAATAAATATAAAAATTAACTAAATTTAAATAAACACTTCATAATGATTATCAAAATAGCTCTTAAGCGCAAATTTTCATATATCTTAAGTACAAGAAACTCACCTCAATTTCTCACTAGTGTTATAATCACAACACTTCGGGAAATAGAATCTCACCTCAATCGCCCATTGACGCTAACATCACAACACTTCGGTAATAAAATCTCACCTCGATCTTCCATTAGCACGGTCATAAAAGAATCCCATCGTAGTTGCCTACTGCATAACATCACATCATAACACATCAAATCACCTTTCTTTCACATTTTTAATGCATTTAATTAATTTAAGCATAATCAAACTGAATTTAAAAATTGCTAAAATGTCCTAACGGTTGATAATAGAAATACTACTGAGCAAAAATTCATAATTTTAAAAAATAACCAAATTATTAGAGATTGTGTAAAATATCTTTGGAATCTTTAATTGAGTTAAAACACTATTTTTAGATATCAAAATAAATTTATCAGTAGGCCAAAATTGCTATTTTTTAAAAATCACCTGATAAAATTTTTCCAAAATATACTTAAAATGTTCATAATCTCATTCTATATATATATATATATATATATATATATATATATATATATATATATATATATATATATATATATATATATATATATATATAAGTTATAGGCTAAAAGTTTTACCAAAATAAAGTTTCCTTAAATTTTGGTAATGGAAATACAAATTTGATTGAAAAATAACAAAAAAAAAGTCAAATTATTGAAAATTGAAATAGGCAAAACGTAACCTATCTCTATATGAACAAATCTCCCAACTAGGTCGAAGAATAAAAATCATTATGTGATCACCAAACCCTAACTTTCTCTTTCTTTCTCTCACTTTTTCCCTAAAATTTTAAAACATTTCTTGTTATAGAAAATGCATGGGGGAATGAAAAGCTTATAAAATGATTTTAGTGTATTTAGATTTTTTTATTATATAAGAATAATATAATAGTATTATTATAATAAAATTTTCAATATAAAATTCTTATAAATTCTTTTAGGGTTCCAAAAATTATAGAAAAATATTTATAATTTTTTTGTGAAATAGGTTTGCAAAATAGACACCTGATTGTCCCCTACTTATACTATCAGGTGCCAATTTCTGAAGGAATTTTACTAGTGCCAGAAAATTATTAATAAAATGGTAAAACTAAATACAATAATATATATGTTATAACACGGATAATTTATGATTTAGATTTCAAATTGGTCATGAATAAATTATTTATTATTGTAGGTAAAAATATATTTTATAAAATTTTGAGTTATAACAATTCACCCACCTTAAAAAAAAAATCATCTTCGACATTTCTAAATCAAAATAAGTCTGGATATAACTATCTCATATCAGACTTTTTCTCCCTAGTAGCCTCTCTAGCATTCCCGTGCTTCCACTACACCTTAAATGTCAAAATTTATTTACTCCTCAATTTCTTAACATCGTATGCTAAAATCTTATATGGCCCTTTTCTATAATGCAGGTTGGATGAATGTCAACATCATCAGTAGATAGTTTCTTTCTAGAATCATATGCTCACTTCCTCAGATAAGATACAAGAGCTACAGTATGTATATTAGATATATAATTAAGCAACACAAACCTGTAAGTAGAACTACCAATCCTTTCAACAATCTCAAAAGGTCCAATGTACCTTGGACTCAGCTTACTGATTCTTCCAAATCTACTGACACCTTTCATCAGCCTAACTATGACATAAATAAATCACCAACCTAAAATTCACTAGCATGTGTTTATAATTATAAAATTGTTTATGCATATAATTTACATCTCTCAATCTTTCTCGGAATCTTTGCCACAAAAGAAGATCCTATCACCAGTCTATTAGCCACCTCTGTCAATGTCAAAGGGGTTTTGCACTTTCTACTATATAGGGCTTTGTAAGGAGCCATAACTATGCTAGAATGATAATTATTATTATATGCAAAATTTATTAGTGGGATATGTGTCGCAATCCAACCTGATTAGTATAGGTCCTATCGTGTTGAGCTGTAACAGACAAATCCCAAAATCTAGTTTTGGAATTATTTCATATTTTTTGCCAATATTCATTGAAATAAATGACAAACTATAGAGCTACTAAAATATTCAAATTTTGAAAAACTCATCCATAAAGTTTCTTTCATTCATCAAAATAAATATATACACTATAGTACATGGCTACATGCAAGAGCAATATAACTGAAAATTAAACTAGCCATGACTGTATAAAAATCAAAATAATAAAATACCTATGACCTTAGATCTGATCCTAAATAGCTAGTCTATAACCTCTTTCTCCTTCCCATATCCTGAAAATTATAAGTAAAACCATAATGAGCTACCACAGCTCAACAAGCTACACAAACTAATCTAAATTTTTTAAATTGTTCTTTTATCAAATAATTTGCTAAATATTCAAAAGTAATTAATTGCAGTTTAAATAAATCTCTGAACTAAGAATCACAAAATATAAAAATATTATAAATACATAGCAATTATTCTTTAATTGAAATAATAGTACAAAACAAATCAATAAATTGAAGTTCATATCACAGAGTAGTTCAGATCATATTTTATGGACCCAAATAGAATCTCAAAGAATTTTATCCCCTTATGACTCCCTTTTAATTTGTATTTATAGCACCAAAATATACCAGATATCCATGTATCAAACATAATCTCAAAGGATTCTTGCCCCTTCAAACTCCTAGAAATTCTCTGACGAAAACAGAATCTCAAAGGATTCTAGCCTCTTATGACTCCCAACATATATAATTTAATCACATATGCACATATATCATCACATTATAATAATTAAAGATTAATTAATCATGTATCAAAATATCACAATATTATATAACGGTAGACAACAGAAAATCCAACTAGGCAAAAAAGCACATTTTCAAAAAATTACTAAATTACAAGGAATTATATAAAATAATATCTTAAGACTTTTATTGTAATATAGCACTATTTTTCAACATCCTGATAAATTTTTTATTCAATAAAAAGCCCTAAATTTTAAAACTCTTAATGAAAAGTTTCTAGAAAATATTAAAATTGCGCATAATCATAATCTCTACAACATACAAAAAATTACGAATTGAAAGTTTTACCGGTGCAAAGTTATCCCTATTTTTCGCTAACGGATAAAAAAATTTTAATCAAAATATTTGCTAAAAGTTTCATATTTTTTAAAATTGAGATGGATATTATGTGCCTTACCTTGAGACGAACAAGTTTCTCAACTGGACTGATGGACAAAAGTGGCCAAAAGTCACCCAAAAACTAAATTTTCTCTTCTCTCACTTTTCCTTTTCTCCAAAATCCTGAAAAACCTCTCTATTTGGAAAACAAACCTGAATTGCCTTAATATAAGGCTTATTGCCTTTATATATATATATATATATATATATATATATATATATATTAAATAATATATAATATTATTATTATAATTAATTTTTAATAAAATATTCATAGAAATTCTTTTATGGATTCCAAAAATTATAAAAAAATATTCATAAATTAACTTATTTTATTTAGAATATTTTGGTGAAATCAGTTTGCAAAACAAACACCCGACGGTTACCAAAATATCACTTGACTCGATAGGTGCTGATTTCTTAAGAAATTTTGACAGTGCCCAAAAATTACGAAAAAATTAGGGAAGTTAAAACACAACATTATAAATATTCTGGTGAAGACAATTTATGATTCAGACTTCTCTAGGCCAACCAAAAAAAATTTGAAAGTTTAAAGGGTTTTAAATTGTGACACTCCCAACTACCAACAAAGTCCAAAACATATAGTCTTAAAAGATTCTCCAATACCTAAATAGTCTATTAAGGCTATTCATCTATTTGTGAATAAAAATCTTTATTAAGGTATACTTTTATACCCAATCTTTACTATGCCTCTCTATAATCTAGAGGTACATCATCTATCATGATTAGATACAGTCACCTTTAGCATACCATGCAATCTGACAATGTCTCAAACATATATCTATGATAATCTATCAAGTAGATTAGTCTATTATATTGTAATAAAATGTGCTGACTTCATAAAATAATTAATAACAACCTAACTGGCATAATATTCCTGCCTCAATCTGGGAAAACTCATATTAAAATCCATTGTCACCTCCTCCCATTTCCACTCAAGAATAGGTAATGATTATAAAAGACCACATGGTCCTTGATGCTCAGCATTCATTAACTAACAGGCCTCACACTGTGAAGTAAACTTAGATACACCCTTCTTCAATTCAAGCCACTTGAACATACCTTTCAAATCTTCATTCATCTTTTTGTTGCAACTCGAGCTTATGACTTTATGTTTTTAATTATAACAAATATTATGGATCACTTTCTATTATATACTTGTATTTGCAATATATATTTATTTGTATGTATACTAATATTTCAGGAATACCATGCAACATCAAACAAAGAATCAGAGCTCAAGATTGGGTTAAATAATGTTATGTTGTAAAAGGGTTTATAATATTCATTGTTGTAATTTTTGATTTCTTGAGTCATGTAAGGGTGTATGCTTTCTTGGTGACCATGCACACACACACTCAAGGGAGTGAGATCTAGTCAAATCAAGAAGATCAAGTTTTGAACTAATCGTACTGGACGATTTTGGATCGTCCAAGTAGATCCTTTATGATATTGGAAAAGAACCACCAATGATAATTTAGGCAATGATTTAAGCTTAAATTTTTGTTCAAATCATCCTGGATGATTAGATCGTCCCTGATGATTAGATCATCTTGGACGATCAATACAAATCATGCCTAAATTGATCATGTGATTAGGGGACTAATTATGGTTAAATCCGATCATCCTGGATGATCTGTATATCGTATAGGATGATATTTGCCGACATACTTGATTTTCCTAAATCGTCCAAGCCGAAATACCATAATTCTTCTTGTAATCGTCCTGGACGATCCACAACATCATCCTGGATGATTTATACCTTTTTTGCACTAATCATCTTGGACTATCCTAATATCGTCCAGGATTATCAGGTCAAATTTTGCACATCGTACTAGACGATCCTAAGATCTTCCAGGATGATTCTGGGCATCAAAATTTAGTTTTTAGGATTTTTTGAAGCCCTCTTTTTAAGCACATCGTACGGGATGATCCTACGATCGTCCTAGATGATGTTTTGCACTGAAATTGAGTTTTTAGGGTTTTCGGAAGCTCTCTTTTTATGCATATCTTACGAGACGATCCAGCGATTGTCCTGGACGGTAATGTCAATTTTGCAAATCTATTTAAAGACCTCTTGCTTTCTCATGAATAGTGTCATTGGTAGCCATTATAGCTTCATTCTTTTGGAGGAAACTTGAAGAGAGAGCTTGAAAGGGAGAGAAAAAGGGTGGAGTTCGAGAGAGGGAGAAGATCCTTGGAGGGGGTTTCAAGGGAGTGTGGAGTGGGATTCCACACAGTTGCTCCGACATGCTTGCACCTTAATCCCATTGAATTTAAGGCTTGTCTTGAGGGAAGTTCTGCGAAGAAGAAGATATCTTTAGTGTCAAAAGACCCGGCTACTGCGCCGCACCGGGAAAGGTGGAAGTGATTTGTAAGGGCTTCTCCGCCTAGCTGTGGGGGCTAAAGGTGAGACACTGAGTTTAGTGTAATACTCAGAGGGTGCCTCCGAGGAGTGGACGTAGGTCAAGGTTTGACCGAAACACTATAAATCCGGTGTGTTCTTTCCTTTATTATTTATGCATTTAAGTTCTGCATTGTGTTTTGTTTGTGGTGGATTTTGGTTTGGCTTTTTTATTGCGAAAGATTTTTTCAAAATACCAATTCACCTCTCTCTTAATTATCCTTGGGCTAGTTTATAAGGGACTAATATCTCCAATGAGCTTTCACTTTCTACTTCATGGATGAATTATGTAGCCTAAGTAATGTGCCTTATGTAGGAAATCAACTCTCAGATCACCAATAGAAGAAACCTTAAATATGTCATTGCATAAAATGACTCTAGAATTAAATAAAGAGAGTTCATGTCTCTTACCACCCTTAAAATGATCACATAACTTCATATACTCTGTATATGATTTTTAAGCTTCTTATATTATTTCCTGTAGAGCAGGCTCAATAATCATTAGAGCTAATAAATTCATATATGTATCAGTAAATACCAGCTTTATCTTTAGTTTCTCCAAATCTTGAATAAGAAAGTCCATAGAAGTAAGCAATGAAAGAAAAATAACTGAAGACTTCCTACTCAAAGCATCTGCTACCACATTCGTCAAATAGAAACTAGGCTGATACTAAATAGATAGGTCATAATCCTTAATTAGATTTAATTACCTTATATGCCTCAAATTTAGATCCTTCTAAGTAAAAATATACCTCAAGCTCTATTGGTCAATAAAGATCTCACATCTAACTCAATACAAGTAAAGTCTCTAAATCTTCAATACAAATACAATAATAATTAACTCTAAATAATGTGTCTGGTAGTTCCTCTTGTATGGTTTCATCTATCAAGATGTATAAGCAATAAATCTACCATGCTGAATTAACATGCTTCCCAAACCTCTTAATGATGTATCACTAAAAAGATGAAACCCCTCTATACTTAAAGGAATGGTCAAAATAGGAGCAAAAGTCATATGATCCTTCAACAGCCAAAAACTCTCCTCATACTTTAGAGTCCATATGATATCTACTAACTTCTAAGTCAATCACATCAAAGGAAAAGAAATGAGAGAAAAAAACTAAATTTTTTTTTGATAATAGCCAACCAAGTCTAAAAACTATGAATATCTGAAACTGTAGAAACCCTTAGACAATTAGAAACAACCAAATTCTTTTGGGAATCTACTAAAATGATTGTACTTCTCACTACGTGTCCCAAAAATAAAATGTTCCTCAGCCAAAACTAACACTTTGAGAACTTAGCATATATCTGATGTTATCTTAGAATCTTAAGAGTAGTCCTTAAGTGTGTTGCATGCTCTTCCTAAGATCATAAATAAATTAGAATATCATCTACAAAGATGGCCACAAATTGGTCCAATTACTTCCTAAAAAACTTTTTCATCAAATCTATGTAGACTACTGAGGCATTAGTCACTCTGAATAGTATGACTAAATACTCATAATATTTGTACCTCATACTAAATGTAATATTCACCACATCCTTTTCCCTTACCTTCAATTGATGATAACCAAATCACAGATTGATCTTTGAAAATAACAACAACAGACTTGGCAACAACAGAACAGGGTTTCGACGGCTTTTCTCTTCAACGAGGGAAATTCAGACTCAGAGGCCAAATTGAATTCAAGTACTGGTTTCAGCTAGAACTTCGTGATCTACAGTAGTGAAGGTGAGACCATCGGAAGTCATCTTAAGTTAGCTCTGTTGCTACTCGTTCTGTTGTTGTTGCAAACGCCAAGATTGAACCATCTCTGAAGTTGAAATCTATCATCACTACTGTTGAACCAATCCAAGTCATTAATAATTGGAAAATGATACTTATTTTTTATAATGACTTTATTCAATTCCTTATAATCAATACACATATGTATTGAACCATCCTTTTTCTTCACATATAGAACATGTGCTTCCCATAGAGATAAACTAGGATGGATGAATCCCTTATTAACTAACTCCTGAAGATGAACCCTTAACTTATGAAGCTCCTTAGGTGCCATTCTATAAAGACATTTAGATATTAGAATAGTGCCCAAAAAAGATTGACAAAACTCTATCTCTTTATCTGGTAATAAAGTCACTAGTTCCTGAGGGAAGTCATCTGGAAACTCTCAAATTACAAGAACACTACTCGTAGAATCAAAATTAAGTCCCATATCTCTAACAAATGCAACAAAAACTAAGCTACCTTTCCTCCAAAGCCTTTCCACTTCTAGAGCAGAAATCAAATAAGAAAAAACACCTCTAATTCCTTGAAAAAAAAAAGCTACACTGTTTTGATACAAAGTCACTTTCTTCTTCAAACAATTAATTAACACCTCATATCGACTCATCCAATCCATATCTAAAATGACATCAAATGCAAAAATAGGTTATAAAATCAAACCAGATCTCCAAACTCTATTAGAAAACTCCAAATCATAAAAAATAATCCCTACTTGCTACCATTCCATCTACAATAGGCAAAACCATAAATAAATAAATGGGTAATAATATAGATAGAAAACTGAGAGAATCAAACAATTACTTAGAAATAAAATAATGGCTAGCATAAGAATCAAATAAAATACAACAAAGAGATGTAAAATATAAGTTATACCTATCACAATATATGGAGACACGTTAGTCTCTTACTGTGTTATACAATAAACTCGTGGTTGTACTAGGGTCAAAGTAACAAAACTATTTGCACTCACAAACCCCTTCAAGGCTAACCTTGTCATGCCAAACAAACGTCCTGGATACAAGAAGCCTTAGAATATGGTCGAGGTGGTACCACCCTTGGCCTACCCATAGTGGGCTACATAGAGCCTCTAAAATTCGAATATCTATCAAAACCACCCTGTGCAAACTTAGTAATCTTGTGTCCAAATTGGCCATAGTGAAAACACCTACCTAATGCTTTATAATAATTACCACTATGCCTTATACCACACTGCTGATATAGCAGGGCATCGCTCACTGAACCCTAGAACTGATAATATTTCCTCTATTTGATCCAAAAGAAATTGCTACTAACTGTCCCCTCCTAAACTCAATAGGTCCAAACGTGCTCTTTTTCCTAGAATGCTTACTACTAGCTATCTTATCGCTGAATATCTTTCTACTTGCAGTCCATCTCTACTACACTACTACTAAATTTGTCTCTATACTCTTGGCCCACTCAACCAACTAACTAAAGTTTATAATATCATGTGCTAACACTTGCTTCCTTAAAGCATCTCATAATCTCTCCAGAAATTGATAACACTTCTCCTCAAAAGTGTTAACTAAATATGGAGCATACCTAGAGAGAGAAGTAAACTTTGTCTTATACTGAATCACTTACATACTTCCTTGAATCAACTTCAAAAAATAGCTCTATAGTTTTCTCTTAGCAGATGGAGGTACAAACTATATCCTAAATATCTTATCAAACCCATCCCAAGTAATCAGGGTATTTGTATGACCCAAAAGCTTCTCTCTATGTTGACTTAACCATCAGCACTCTGCCTTACCATCTAATAAAAATGCAGCTAATATAACTTTCCTCTCATGAGGATAATGCATCCCATTCAGAGTCATCTCTATTCTTATTAATCAATCCTTAGCTGCTCAAGGCTCAATAACACTGGAAACTATAGGAGGCTATGATCTCATAAAATTCTATAAATATCTATTCATATCATCAAATAGAGTACTAATAACCCTTGTGTGAGCCTTACTATCCAGTTGTGTTACTATACTTATAATTTGAGAAATTGCCTTTGAATTGATCATGGGAACTATGCCTGACTAGAGCTCTGACTATTAGTCATATTTAAATCTAGTTAAGGTGGATCAGCCATCTCAAAATACTAACCACAATTGAATATGACACATGCATATACAAAAATAAACAAAATGAGTGCCTAAAACAACCCATAAGCATCTCACTCTTTTACATATTAAATCATATGGCTCTATTTCAATTTACTTCTCTAATCACGCTCTGATATAAAAAAAGCTTATCACAACCCAACCTGATATGAGCTCATAGCACACAGGTTATATAATGTCCAATTGTGGCAAGACTAACTCTAAGATCTAATTGAAGAAGCATTGAAACAAAACTTTCAATTTATATACTACATAGAGCCACTATTGAATGCGATATAAAATAAAATACTTTTGAATCTCATTATGATTTTTTATATATCATCCAAAATATATATATAATTTGAAATCTATCTATAAGAGTTCTTGACAATATTGAGCATAACAAAAATGAAAACCAAGCCTATAAAAATCAAAACTAATTAAAATATATCAACAACACAAATTATAACTTATTATCCAAACTACTTAGCTTGCTCATTAGCCTCCTTTGGACTTGAAAATGAAAGCAAAAGAAAAGACAAGCTAATACGGCTCAATAGGCTATCATGGCCTAAATTAGAAATTAATAACTAAAACTAAAATACATAAATATTAAACTAAATCATATAATAAAATAAAATATATTTAGAAAAATATAAAAAGTAACTAAATTATAAATTAACACTTTATAGTTAATATTACAATAGCTCTTAAGGCCAAATTTTTCATATATTTTTATTACTAGAATCCCACACTGGTCACTCACTGGCATCAACATCATAATACATTGGTAACATAATCCAATCTTGGTCGCCAATAGCATCGGTATCACAACACTTCGATAATAGAGTCCCACCTTGGATACCTATTGGCACCTGCATAATAGAATCTCATCTCAGTCACCCACTGATGCCAGTATAACATCACATCATGTCATATTTCTTTCACATTTTCAGTACATTTCATTAATTTATGTATAATTGGATTGAATTAAAAAATCACTAAAATGTCTGAGCGGTAGACAATAGAAATACTACTAAGCAAAAATTCACAATTTCAAAACATAACCAAATTACTAGAGATTGTGTAAAATATCCTTATGAATCTTTAATTGAACTAAAACACTATATTTTGATGTCAAATTAATTTTTTGAGTAGATACAAATTATTGATTTCAAATTTATATAGCAAAAAAGTATTAGAATATACTCAAAAAGTTCATAATCTCACTCTCTATAACATATAAAAACTTACATGGTAAACATTTAACCAAAATAAAGTTATCCTTATATTTCAAGGATGAAAATATAAATTTAAATGAAAAAATATAAAAACACCAAATTATTAAAAACTGAAATAGGCAAAATGTAACTACCTTGAGATGAACAAATTTCTTAATTGGGGAGATGGGCAAAGATCGCTCTACGATCACTAAACCCTAGCTTTTATATCTCCTTCTCTCTCTTTTCTCTAAAATTCTAAAAACATTTCACTTTTTAGGTAACGAATGGGGGAATGAAAAGTTTATAAAATGATTTTACTGGATTTAGTTTTTTTATAATATAATAATATTATTATAATTAAACATTTAATATAAAATTCTTATAAATTCTTTTAGGGCTTCAAAAATTATAATAAGGTATTCATAAAATAACTTAATTTATTTAGAAAATTCTAGTAACATTTATTTGCAAAATGGACAACTGATGCTCCCGAAACCCTCACTTATACCATTAAGTGCCAATTTCTTAAGAAATTTCACCAGTGCCCAAATATTATGATAAAAATTATGAGGTTTAATTGTAATAATAGATATGTTATGGCAAAGACGGTTTGTGATTTGGACTTATAATGGCTCCTGAATAAATTCTTAACTATTATAGGTAAAATATATTTTTCAAATTTTTGAGTTAAAACAACATGATGGTAAGTGATGGAGAAAAATGGAATGGCATTTTTTAGATTTTATATGTATTTAAATTTATTTAGTGGTTGGCGCTATGGTGCTTAAGTAATCTAGCATTGTAGCATTATATATAAAATAGTATTACGGTGCAACACTAATTACAATGCCACCTCACTAGTTCAATTTATAAAATTCTTGAAAGCATTGGCATCGAGTTGCCTCTCTACTCAGTGTTGCAGTGCTAAAAAATTTTAGATTTTCAAAATTTTTCCTATTAAAATAGTTTTCATATTCCTAGGTTGTTACGATATACTCACCTTAGAAAAATATCATTATTGACATTTCCACTAAAGATTCAGGCACAATATCTAATATAAAATAAATTTACTCTAAAATAAATTAGTATGACATAACTCAAATCAAGTCAAAATTAAATAAAAAAACTTGCCAAAGGATCCAAATTAAATATGTAATCAAGTTCTATTATATAGTCATGTAATTGATTCAATCACATGTTATTTATTTAGTAGGCAATGAAATGCTATGAAAATCAATCATTCAAAATAAAAGGCCTTTCGGGTACTATAAGTTGTATACTTATTGTATCACTAGAGTAGGTGATGTTAGTCATGGTGCAACGAACCCTCTCTATTGTTGTTAATCTGGATCCAAACACCTTGATTTTAAAGATAATAAACATTTTTTTTTTACCACTGTGATTATTGAATATATATTTTGTTTTCCCTATGTACAAACCTTTTAGGTCCACAAAAATCTCTTGCAATGCAAATTAGCTTAAGACTAAATATATTAGGGTTGGGTCCTCTTGTAATTTCATATCAATATATTTTTTACCTTTCTTGAGTCAAATCTTGAAAATGGTGGACCCTAAGCTAAGTAACCTTGCACACACACTTAGGGGGAACAATTTGATGAGTTAGAGATTTTTTTTGTTTTTAACCAAATCGTATAAAATGATTTACGATCATACTGAACAATCAGTTAAAAATAAAAACCCTGATTAGGGAATCTGGCTAATTACAAGTGAATAAACTAACTATACTAGATGATCTGTATCATCTAGGATAATCAACTTAAATGATGAAACTAGCCTCTAATCATAATTTAGGTAATGTTTTAATTTTCAAATTTTGTTCTAATTTTGGATGATTTATGACAATCATATCTAAATTGATCTGATGATTAAGGGTGTAATTATGGTTAAATTATTCAATTATATCATACGGGACATCCATCTATATCTTACTGGATGATATAGTATATTTAATAGGATGATCCCCTATCGTCCAAGATAAAAAAACCATAATTTTACTCTAATCATCCTTGATGATCGTGCTGGACATCCCGTGACATTTTCAAGATGATATAGAGATTGCCAACCATCATATAATGTCGTACTGTATGATTAATATGGTATGTTAAACTAATCATCCCAGAAGATTGAAAGATCATACTGGATGATCTAAACAAATACTCATATTGATTGTACAAAGAAAAGGTGATCATCCTTCTTGATAGTGATATTCTATACAACCATACAAAATGATCTATCAATCGTCCTGAATGATCAATTACGTAGAATTAAAAATTAGGGCCTCTTTTGAAGGCTTTCTATTTATGCAATGGTATTAACCCTTGGGTTAATCTTTTGCTATGGAGTTGATCCAAGAAGGAGCTTAGAGAAGGAAGAGGGAGAGCTTAAGAGAGAGATATCTTTAAAAAGGGGAGCTTGTGAGAGAATCACAAAGGTTGCTCCAAGCAAGTTGTTTATCGTGTTCTTCGAGTTGCTCCACTAATTCTTTGGTAGCATGAGGAGATCATCTTAAACATTAGATCCAGGTTTTATACCTACTATAGAAGGGAGTAAAAGGATTCCCAGGTTCTCTACCTACTCCTGGAGGGAGTAAAAGGATTTAAGGTTCTCATCCTCACTGTATCGATGGAAAGATTTTGTAAGGGATTCTCCACCTTACTGTGGGAGCAAAAATAGAGTTACTTCAGTTTAGTGCAATACTTGGAGATGGAGTCTCCAAGGAGTGGATGTAGGTCAAATTTGACTGAACCATTATAAAATTTGGTGTATTTTTTCTAATTACTTGTTAATGTATTTTATTTCTATACATTTCTGTGATTTATTCTGTGATTGAAAATTCTGATTGTAATGTCATTGTAAATTTTTTTTTTCTTCCACATCTTAAGTTATTATTTTGTTTTAAAATATTTAAAAAGATTAAAAAGATTTTCTAATTCTTTAGGGTTTAACATCCCTCAAGAACTTGCAAGTTGTAACAGAGCGGGATTCATAAAATCAAGTTTTAGATAACTTTTAAATTTTGATCCATGTCTAACTTTGTAAATAGTGACACCGTGGAAGGTTATTCAATGACCAGACCACCTCTTTTTAATAACATCCCTTTTGATTTTTTGAAAACTTGCATGTCTACCTTTTTACAATCCATTAATTATCATATGTGGATGTTAGTTAAGGAAAATTATTCTACACCTTTTAGATTAGTAAATGGTGTTAAAATTGAAATTCATTTTGTTGATTGGACTACTGATAATAGAGATCTTACACAACTAAATGCTATGTGATTGAACTATTTTTTCTATGCATTAAAATATGAAGACTATATGTGTGTTTCCACTTGCTCCATTGGAAAAGAAATTTAGGATAGATTATATATAACATATGAAGGTACAAATAAAGTTAAATAATCTAGACTGAATATTCTTTTGCATGAATATAAACTTTTTTGTATGAAACCTAGCGAATCTATTTCTAAGATGTATACTAGGTTTACACAAATGGTTACATCTCTGCATGCCTTATGAAGAGAACTAATAAACTATTAAAAAGTTGATAATATTCTGAGATGTTTACCTTCTTCCTTTAATGCAAAAATTATTAAAATTACTAAATCAAAGGATTTGAATGTTTATTCAATTGATAATTTACTTGGATTACTCATTGCATACGAGCAAGGAGTAAACCAAAGGAAACTTAATGTTGGTGAGAAAAAAAAGTAGAAAATTATAGCCTTAAAGGCTAATGATTCTGACATTGATTCTTCTGGTTCTGACAATGATGACATCACTTTAATAACAAGGCAATTCAAGAGCTTTTTAAGGAAAAAGCAAAAGCATCATTAGAATTGAACAAGGGTAAGAATAATAAAATTCTAAATGCTGATGTTATTTATTTTTACTGCAGGAAGCCAGTGCATCTGATGTTTGATTACCCAACTATGAAAGCTCACCCAAGCAAGAAGAAGGGGGAGGAGAAACCTAAGTTTAAGAAGGATAAGAAAATGATCCAAAAGGCTTTCTAGGTGGACTCAGCATTAGACTCCTCTGAAATTAAAATAAAAATGGAGGTAATAAACCTAAGTTTAATGGCTGATGAACATCTTGATCACTCTAATCAAGAAGAGGTATGTGAGCTTACTTATAATCAATTACTTAAAGTTTCTAATAAAATTTATTTTTTATATAAGAAGCTCAAGAAACTGCATGCTAGTCTTAAAATTGATTTTTTAACTTTGCAAAAAGAGCATGAATGCCTAAGAAAAGAACATTCCACTTTAGATAGCAATCATATGAATTTACTTAATGAATTTAATAAATTGAATAAAAAGCATATTGATTTAACACATGAGCTTTATTCCTTGAAAAGTTTACTTGTTGAACTAGAAAGTGCATATAAGGACTTAGATACTCTTGCATCTGATTTAGATAGTCGAGAGCATGCTTTGAAAATAAAAACGTTTATTCTTGAAAATGTAATTAAGTTTTTAGAAGCTAAATTAATTTCTTTCAAAGAAAATAAAAGCCACCGATGATGCTTGAGTTTCATAATCCATTCAATTAGCATGCATCATTAAAACCTAAGAAGAGGCACTATAACCCGAGTAAATTAGTAAATCATTTTCCTGGTGTTACATATTTTTCTTCTGGTATGTTAGGACAGATCTTGCATACATGCACTATTTACCATAGAGCACATTTAATATGGAGACCTATAGTTCAAAACTTATAGTATAGAATGCATGCATTTCACTCTTCTTTCCATAATATGGGACCCAAACCTGTTTTGGTTCCCAAATCTAACATCTAATAATTTTGTGGGATTGCTCTTATAGAAGGCCTCGTGAGAGCATGTGGTACCTAGATAGTAGATGTTCAAGGTATATGACTGGGGATATAAATCTATTCATTTTGCTGGAAATCAAGGCTGGAGATAAGATAACACTTAGAGATAACACCACCAAGAGAGTGGTGGGTCAGGTATAATTAGAAATTCTAAAAATTTTATCATGAAAAATGTTTAATTAATTGATGGAATGAAACATAACTTGCGCAGCATCAATCAGCTCTATGATAAAGGTTTAAGCTTAAAAGTTTTATGTACCAGCTACATAATAAGCTTGAATAACAACATTATTTTTGCAGGGAAAAATGGTCAATAATATCTACATGCTTGATTTAAATTATATTAATTTTGATATTGCTCTTTTCTTCAAAACTATTACTGATGAATCTTGGTTGTGGCATAGGAGGTTTGATCATGTTAGTATGAAAATCCTTAGAAAGATCACCCAAAAAGACTTAGTGAGAGGGATACCCAAACTAGAGTTTACTAAGGATCACCTGTGTGATATCTCTCTTTTAAGAAAGCAAGTCAAATCCTCCTTCCCCTCATTTAAAGACATTTCCATTAGCAAACCCTTAGAAGTCCTACACATGGATCTCTTTGGACCTATCAGTACTGCAAGCTTAGGAGGGAAAGTCTTTGGATATGTGATTATTAATGATTATTTGAGGTTTACTTGGGTTATAATTCTATATCATAAAAGTAAATTATTCGAGGATTTTAACTTTTTTTCCACTTGGATTCAGAGGAAGATAGGTTGTGAAATTCTAACCATTCATAGCGATCACGGTGGAGAATTTGAGAATGAAAATTTTGAATCTTTCTCTAAGGAGCAAGACATAAATCACAACTTTCAGCTTCTAGAACCCTCAATAGAATAGGGTAATTGAAAGAAAGAATAAGACCCTGATAGAAGTTGCTAGAGCCATGTTAATTGAATACTCACTTTCAAAATACTTTTGTGAAGAAGTGGTGAATATAACCTATTATGTTTTGAATAGGGTGAATGTTAGATCAAAACTGAATATAACACTCTATAAAATTTAGAAGGACAGGACACCCAACCTTTCTCACCTCCATGTCTTATGTAAAGTGTTCATTATGAATAATGGAAATTCTCAACTAGGAAAGTTTGATCTAAAATCTGATGGAGTGTTCCTAGGTTACTCAAGTGTTGGGAAATCCTATAGAGTCTTCAATAAAAGAATACTGGTAGTTGAGGAGACTACTTATGTTGTGTTTAATGAATCTGATAATTCTGGAGGGTCTACAATAGAAGAGGAGGAGGTTGTAGAAGTCACCCAAGGTTTAAAATCTACAAATATGGAGGAAAGGGTAAAACCTGAAAACAATTTGTGTAGAAAATGGAGATATTCTTCAAGTCATTCTAAAGAACTAATCTTAGGAGAACCATTTGAAAGTATTAGAACTAGGCATGGACTTATAAAAGAGGTAAACCACTCTACCATCTTTTGAATGACTACCACCAACCTAAATCAGGCCTTATTTGATAAATTATGGATCTTAGGCATGCAAGAAGAATTAAATTAATTTATAAGAAATGATATTTAGGAGCTAGTTGAAAGACCTAAGGACCAGAGTATGGATGGAACAAAATATGTTTTCAAAAATAAAATGAATCATTCTAGAGTAGTAGTTAGAAATAAGGCAAGATTGGTGGTTAAGGGGTATAATCAAATAGAAGGGATTGATTTAGAAGAGGCTTTTTCCCCTGTAGCTAGATTGGAAGGTATTAAAGTGCTACTAGTCTTTACTTGTTTTAAGGGATTAAAACTATATCAAATGGATTTTAAGAGTGCATTTTTGAATGGGGTAATAAAGGAAAATGTGTACGTCTAACAACCTCAAGGCTTAGAAAATTCATAATTTTCCAATATTGTGTTCAAATTAAAAAAAGGCAATATATGGACTAAAAAAAGCACCCAGAGCATGGTACAAAAGGCTAAACACAATCTTACTAGAATGATATTTTGTTATGGTGAGCGTAGATACCACCCAATTTTTAAATATCTTAGGAGATGAATTACTGATTGTTCAAATTTATGTTAATGATATTTTTTTGGATCTTCTAATAAAAAAATATATGTGATGAATTCTTAAAATCAAGAGTAAGTAATTTGAAATGAGTATAATGTGAGAACTAACTTACTTTTTGGGGTTTAACATAACATAGAAGGATGATGGGACTTTTCTTAGTTAATCAAAATACATTAAGGACATCCATAAGAAATATGAAATGGATAAAGCCAAGCCAATCAACACTTCCATGAGTACCACTGTTCAATTAGATAAGGATTCAAACAAAAAATTTATTGATCAAAAGAAAAAAAAGAGGGATAATTAGATCACTTCTTTACTTGACTGCTAGCAAACTTGATATTATATTTAGTGTTTATCTCTATGTTAGATTTCAAGCTGATCCAAAAGATTCCCTCTTAACTGTTGTTAAGAGAATTCTTAGGTATCTCTTAGAAACCCCTGACTTAGGAATTTGGTATCCTAAGCATAACACCTCCTTTGAAATCATAAGATATTATGATTTAGATTTTATGGGATGTCAAGTTTATAAAAAATCACTTCTAGAACTTGTTAATTTATAGGATAGTCCTTAGTCTTCTGGTTTAGTAGAAAACATAACTCAATTATCCTATCCATTATTGAAGCTGAGTATATTTCTTTAGGAAGTTGTGTGGCTCAAGTCCTCTAGTTAAAGTAATAAATTCTGGATTTAGGTTTACCTATAGGCATAATCTCAATCATCTGTGACAACACTAGCGCCATATGCATTTCAAAGAACCCAATCCAATACTCCAAAACCAAATAAATTTACATAAGACATCACTTCATTAGGGACCATGTTATTGAAGGATACATAAAGCTACACCATGCAGTCACTCAAAACTAACTTGCTGATATATTTACAAAACCATTACCCTTTGAAACTTTAAGCATCTTAAGAACCATATTAGGTGTCATAGATATTAATGCTTGAAATTGCTTTTTTTTTTTGTTTTATTTGCATGTCTGTTTTAGTTTATGTACTTTTATTTTTTATTTTTCAATTTTTTTATTTTCCCTTCTATTTATTTTTTGGAATTAAATCAATGTATTTTAAAAGCTAGTATCACTCTAATAGCTTCCAATCTACTCGTATTGATTTCTTAAATTACATTTTTATCTTTCTTTTATTTTTTAAAATTTGTAAACAGCGATTGATCTCCCTAAATTAGTTAAAGAAAGAAATATCATTGATTGTTTCTCATTCTCTAACTTCTATAGTTGTATATTTTTTATTTTGATGCAAAAAAATCTATTTCAAATTAAAAGTTGGACTTTCAAATTGAGATCTTTTTTATCTTCTTATAATAATCTATCTTATAAGAATAACGTTCAAAGTCATTAAATCACTTTCAAGTTTTCTTGATCAGGTTATTGCATTTATCATATGAATATGATTCTGATTTATGGTTTATTCTTCTTTATATTAGAGAGTGAGTTTTTTTCTTCTCTTATATCTAGAAGATATTCTCACAACTAAGAGTCTTTAAAGGTTTTGAAAGAGAGCTAGCTCATAAAAATGAAAAGATGTATAAAATAAACCCAAAAGAAAACTAAAGAGATGTGCAAGGATTGCCAAATAATTGAAAAATATATGAAGTGTGTCATAAAATCAAAAGATGTGCAAAGTGGGCCAAATAACAGACAAGAGGCACAAAATGAGCTCATAAAGAAATAAGCTTCATTCTCTTTCAATCCTTTAAATGCTCGAAGAATTCATGTGCCACTTGATATCTACAAACACTTGATTTTTTTTTTTAAATTCATGATTTTGATTAATTACTTTGCTATATTATTCCATCAAATATTTTTCTTAAATGAAGTTTTGAACATATCACTTTTCTTATATGATTTCTTTTTTGAGTTAGATTTTTGTTTTCAAAAGATTTTTATCCTATAAGGAGTCCGAGCTGGGGTTAACATGATCAGTTGTTCTACTATTTTTGAATTTCAGTATTATTAATTCATTTCTTACCAATTTTTAATCAATCACAAGGGAAATTTAATATTTTCTAGTGTTGATCAATTAAAAAAATGTTTTTTATATCTATTTTTATCTGTGTTTTATTATTTTATTTTTATTTTGAAGAATTCTTTCAGCAGCCATCACCGCTACCACCTCCTCCACCTGACGAGGGTTCCTCTTTCTACTAGTTTGTTAGTGTTTGGTTCTATGTTTATACTGTTTTTTTAATATTTTGATCTGTGTGGTGTTTTTCTTATTCCCTCTTTTTTGTGATGTAAAATGGGGGAGTAGTTGTTGGGTTATTTGCTTTTTTCTTTAGTGGAATCTACCTTGTTTTACTACTGTTATTTTTATATTTCATTTTTTTTCTTTCTTTCTTTAATTTTTTTTAAAATTTGCTTGATCTGAAATTTTTCAACAATAATGTTTGCCATCATTAAAATTGGGAGATTATTTTGAATCTACAGCCAATACCTTGATTTTGAAGTAAACAAATATTATTATTTATTTACCACTGCTATTATTGAATATCTATTTTATTTACTCAGTGTACTAATCTTTCAGGTCTTCAAAGATCACTTGCTATGCATATCAGCTCAAGATTAGATAGACTAGGGTTGAGTCTGCTTGTAATTTCGTATCAATGTATTTTTTACCTTACTTGAGTGAAATCTTGAATGTGGTGGACCCCAAGCTAAGTAACGTTACACACACACACACAAACACTAAGGGGGTGAAATTTGGTGAGTTGGAGATTTTTTTTGATCAAATCATATAGGATGATCTGCGATCACACTAGATGATTAGTTAAAAATAGAAATTCAAATTAAGGCATTTGACTAATTACAATTGATTAAACTAATTATATTGGCCAATCCATATCATCCAGAACAATCATATTAAATGATATAAAATAGATGACAATCATAATTTAAGTAATGTTTTAATTTTTAATATTTGTTCTAATTATACATGAGGATATATATAATCCTAGATGATTAATGACAATCCTACCTAAATTGATTTGATGATTAGGGGGGCAATTATGGTTAAATTATTTAATCATATTATATGGGATGATCCATTTGTATCATACTGGATGATATAGTATATTTCATAAGATGATCCCCTATCATCCAAGATAAAAAATAATAACTTTACTCTAATCATCCATAAGGATCATCCTGGACATCCCGAGACATTTTCAGGACAATATGGAGATCACCACCCAACATCTAATATTATACTGGATGAAAAATATGGTATATTGTACTAATCATCCTAGATAATTGAAAAAGCATATTGGATGATTTGTACAAATACTTATATTGATTATATAGAGAAAAGGTGATCGTCCTGGTTGATAGGGCTATTTTCTACTAATCGTACAAGATGATCTGTCAATCATCTTAGACGATTCGTTGCATAGAATTAAAAATTAGGGCTTATTTTGGAGGCTCTCTATTTAAACAATGGTATTAACCCTTGGGTTAATCTTTTAATATGGATTTGATCTAAGAGGGAGAGCTTGAGAGAGAGGTATCCTTGTGGGGGGGGGGGGGGGGGGGGGGGGGGGGGGGGTTTGTTAGAGAATCATAAAGGTTGCTCCAAGCAAGGTGTTTTCATGTTCTTCAAGTTGCTCCACTAGTTCTTTGGTGGCCCGAGGAGATCATCTTCAGCATTAGATCTAGGTTCTCTACCTACTCCAGAAATGAGTAAAAGGATTCCTAGGTTCTCTGCTTACTCCAGGAGGGAGTAAAAGGATTCAAGGTTCTTTATTTGACCGTGTTGATGGAAATATTTTGTAAGGGCTTCTCCGACTTGTTGTGAAAGCAAAAAGAGAGTCACTTCAGTTTAGTGCAATATTTGGAGAGGGAGTCTACAAGGAGTGGATGTAGGTCAGATTTGACTGAACTACTATAAAATTTGGTAAGTTTTTTCTTATTACTTTTTACCACATTTTATTTCTACAAATTTCTATGATTTATTCTGTGGTTGAAAATTTTGATTGTAATGTTGTCGTAAAAATTATTTTTCTTCCATAAATAAAGTTATTATTTTTGTTTTAAAATATTTAAAAAGATAAAAAAGATTTTGTTTTTGTTTAAGAATTTTTAAAACTACCAATTCACTCCCCCTCTTAGTTTGCCTTGAGCTAGTTCTTTAGGGTTTAACATCCCTAAAAAATGTTCATCTACTACCATTGTCAGCTCTATCATCAACTCTATTCATTGATCTTTCACTATATGCTCTCAATCCTACATTCCTCTTTCCTTAAGTCTGCATAGATTGTCTAGCTCTAATATATAAGTCATTCCTTTAGATCCTTTTATGGATAATCTGCTACCTTGTATCTATGCTATACACATCAAAAATATTATCCTATCATAAGGTAGTACTGACTTGAATGTCTCCTCCCATAATGAATGCATTCACTGTAGGTGCTATCGATCTCTTCAAATTACTAGATCTACTCCACTTATCACTCACACCTTTCTTATTCGTTCTTGATTTGGCTATAGTCCTCCTCTTGATCACATCATATTGAGATAGATGTATTATCAAATCAATCTTCATCAGTCCCTTTTTCCACTAACTTAGGAAACTCCTACATTTGTAGAGGCACTAATAAATATCTAGACTCTCTATTCAATTCTTGTAGGAATAAGTAATATTTTTCTTCAATAATGGGGACCAAATGAGAAGTGAACATGACTAATATAGTAAACTCCACTTCATAATATATCACTTTCTTGTGTGACTATTCCAATCTTATAAAAGCTTTATGCATCTATCATCGAGCTAAAGGAGGTATAAACCATATGCTGAATATTTCAATAAATTCTTCTGAAGTAATCTTTGCATTATTGCTCCCCTAACATTTCTATTTTTGTTCTCTTACCCACCTTTTCTCTACTTTATCTTCAAATAGAAAATATCTAATGGCGCATTCTGGTTCTTTAGGCACTGCATGATATTAAAGAAATTATTTATCCTTAGTATCCAATCTTTTGTTGTTTAGGGTTCTATCACTCCATTGAATAGTGGGGGCTTCAGCTTATGAAACATTTATAAATGCTTATTTCCCTCTTCTTCTTTGTTCTTAGCTTATTTGCTCTACATATCTCCCATTACATGTGCTAATACACTATCCAGTTATATGACACTATGTTAAGGTACTGGAGCTGTATTGTATTGTTCATTTAGATATTCTAGTAGATCCATTTAATCTATTCACTTGTATAATCCTGGTTGATCAATTCATGCATGAAATCAATTATGTATGTAGAATAATGCACCTTAGTCTACCCAATCCTTACCTTACACATAATCAATTCGTATAACTCTAGTGATAATTCAATTCTTTTGACAACAATACTCTGATACCAAGTTTTTCACACCCTAGATTTTAAAATGAAAATAATCATGTATTTTATCTTTTGACATTAATAACTAGAATTATCTATTATCCTTCTATAATGAAATAAAAGTGAAAGCAAATTGTATTGATCAAAATATAAATATACATATGTGTCCATTTCTCTAAAATTATGTACAATACTCAAGAGACATATGAATATCCAATATATTCTTTCCACTCCTAAGAAAAAAAAAATATTTAAAAGATATAAATAATAGAAAAACCTGAGGATTCTTGTATCTGGACCAACTCACAGTCCCAATGCTCTTCACTGATTTGAAATCATTAAATCACATATATTGAGCTTATAAGCCTAATAGATCACTAAAACCCTATTATTAAACTCACAACACAAAAAGGAAATGGCATGCTTACAATCATTTAGCTCATAATAGTAGTAGTCAATATGATCATAAATTTATGCATAAATAGTAAAGTATGTAAAACAGTACAACAAGGATGCCAAAATAATAAAACTATAAATAATCCTTCCAAAACCAACATTCATGGAAGTACAATCTAAATAGTAAGGTAATCATATAAATAAGTAAAGAGAACATATTTATGAAATATATGAGAAATCTGTACATTATGGGAAATATTATCAATAAATCATATAGGAGTGAACACATGATGTTCAGTTAAGATGTATTATTATGAAATCAGTATCTTAATTACATATTTAATGCATTAAATCAGTAGCAATAATAATCATAGATAGTAAATCTATAGCACTAGTAATCAATAGCTATAAATCACTAACAATAATGATCCAATAACAATAGTAAATCAATGGAAGTGAATCGATAAATCAGTAACAAACATAAATTAATATCTTACATGCATACTAAGCACTCATACTAAATAAGTAAGGAGTTATAGCTTCCATGATTATATATATATATATATATATATATATATATATATATATATATATATATATATATATATATATATATATATATATATATATATATATATATATATATAATATTTTATTTCCTTTTCTTTTCTAATAAAAGATAGAACCAAATAATTATAGTGATTTCATATCATAAGAATATCAATGCTCAATGCCTATTTGAAGGTGAGTAAAATACAAAAATTAAAATGCTAAAAATAAAAGAAATAAACACACTAAAATTCTTATGGTGGTTCGGTCAACTTGACCTACGTCCACTCTTTGGAGTTCTCCACTTCTAGTATTAGAGTAGAACTTTATAGTGTATCTTGTTTATCCCCCACAATAAGGCATATAAGCCCTCACAAGAATCACTTCAACCTTTCCCTGTGCGGCGGAGTAGTTGAATCCCTTTCACCTTCTATGATGTGGCGGAGTAGACAAATCTGTTTCACCTTTCTCGGTGCACCAGAGTAGTTAGTAATTTTTGACATGAAGATGTTCTTCTAGAGTTTACCTCAAGATAAGCTTTCACTCATGGAGGAAAAAGATGGATGTTGGTTGGAGTAATTGGGTAGACTCTCTTTCACACTCCCTTGATCCCATAAGGCTATTCTCCCTCTCATAACTTCATCTCTCTTTCTCTCCCCCATGCTAAATACCCTCTCTTCAAACCTTGATTATAGAAGACAGACCCTTGACTACCCAAGACACTCTCAAAGAAAATAATAGATGATTAAATAATAGGTTTAAAGAAAACCCTAATTTTTAATTTAGCTATCTCTGTTCGTATAGATTATAATTAGTTTAATTCTCCTTTTCAGTACTGTATAATGAATGTTGGCCTATACAATTAGTTTAAAATTTTTCACTAATAGTCCAGTATGATCTTAGGGTCATACATTATAATAAGCTCAATCGAATCATATTTATCCACGACACTCTTAGATGACAAAAATATCATCTTTATGAATCATCAAGTATGATTTAATTCGTACTGTATGATCTTAATAGTTAATTACCTTATATTTGATTGCTTAATTACATAGATTAAATTTGGTAATTTTTTAATGAGCTCATATAATATAATTAGAATTGTACTTGATAATTATACCAAAATTCAAAATTTAAAATATTGCCTAATATTAAACAGAAACGGGGATTTTCTAATTATAAATGATCCTTATGTACAATTTAAATCGTACAATAATATTCGTTCAACTTTTTTTAATTTTTATTTTTTTAATTTAAACATTTTAATTAATTTTTTATTGGATAGATCATACAGTACAATATAGATCGTCCAATATGATCTTCAAGAAAATTAAAACTTTAAGTTTTTGTCTCTCCATTTGTGTGTGCATAGTTGCTAAGCTAACATACATATTTTTATAATGATTCACTCAAGAGAATAAAAAGTGTAGACTTTTGCATAAATCAAACCTATACTTCTCCGTCTTTATTCCTAATTATTTGATGGTGCTTGGTTTGTATTGAACCTAAAATATTAGTACATACAGAAAAGATATGCAATATTAAAATATAAGAGAAATAAACTATAATCCAATAAAATATATTATCATCAAAACATAAACTCAAACTCCTAGATTTTAACTATCTCCCTCTTTTTATGATGAAAAATATAATTGGTTAAATTTATAGATTAATTATAAATTTCTACTAAGCTGTCCCCTTATTAAATTATCACTTTTAAAAATTAGGGAAATTTTCTTAAATTTGTTTATATATATATATATATATATATATATATATATATATATATATATATATATATATATATATATATATATATATATATATATATATATAATTTTAAATAGCACAACACAATGACAATAATTAATAAAAACACAATAAGCAAGAGGAAAACACTAAGCATTAAAATTAAGTAGTATAGATCAGCAACATCATACTCCCCCTTTTGACATCACCAAAAATGATAACTACAGACTGAATAATAATACAAAGAAAAATGTATAAAATATAAAAATTATAAGGATCAAATAAACTACAAAGTATATACACAGCTACTTATAGGAGAGTCCCTAATTAGGTGGTAGTGGAGGTGGTTAGAAGTAATGGTGAAGTGAAGAAAATTGTTCACCAAACCATGCAATATTGACCTTTGGCTACTTCTACTGCTCCCAATGTGTGGTAGAATCTTGATGTGAGTCTCAAGGTGCATCTCCAATAAGTCAAAGCATTCTATAAGGTCATCATAAGAATGTGGCTGGTTAGCTAGCATTGGGGCTTGAAAGTCTCCCCCTACATCATCAAACACTTGCTCCTATACAGACTATGCTTTACAGTATATATCACTAAAAAGGAGGTGTAAGGAACTATCAGTGTATTATGTATGGAATGTATCAGTTGCTGTAGGATACATGAACTAACTAGTGTAGGACACATGAACTCATATTTTATGTATAAGATATTGGCAATAATGTGTCTTAGAGCTAGGTTCTACTTAAGTTGGACTCCTAGGTTCCTAATAGAAGACAAATTATTAAGGTATCTAATAATTATGCTAGATGTACCAAATTTTGTGCTATATATAATAAAGTAAGTGATAATTGATAACAGGGGATAATGTTTATTCTATCTCTAGCCTCAAGTAATATTGAGGTTCTAAGGACATGCTAGATGATACTGGTATTTTGGTTAAGAGTGTTTACAAGGGGCTAATATTGATTAAGGGGTATATTTCTAATGTTCAGATTAATATATGTCCGGAGCTAACACTATAGAGTTGTATTCATGTAGTAAAGAGGTGTAAGATTCCATCAAAATCTTGATATGTAATATCTACATGATGTCTACTGACAAAGGACTCCAAATTGGTTCTCTTGGCATTGATTCTAAGACTTACAAAGTAGAGAGTGGCGCTAGGAAAGAGGTCTAGTACCTGATAATTTATAATGTCTTTGTTGAGGATGCTAAAAGGAGTAATGTGGGAACCCTTATAACTATGATATGTTGATTCATCTTGAACTAATTGGAACCTATCATCCATAAAAATGATGAGAAAAACTTGCTACTAATGCTTAGGAATATTTTCCACCATCCATTAAAAAATATAAGGACATATATTAAAAGTTAGGAAGATTGGAAGAAGTTGTGTTTAAAAATCTAGAATTTTCTCTCCTTATATAGCCCTTAGTTGATTGTACTATACAATTCAAATCATATCGCAAAATTAAAAGAATTTAATTCATCCAAGATAAATAGTACAAAAAAATTGTCAAATCATACAGTAAGATAAGTATCATACTAGATGATCTTCAACTTTTGATTTTCCCTAGGGGTCATCTTGTACGATCTTTGACCCAAATGATCATACAATATGAATAGGCATTCATACGGTATGATGTTTAATTAAATATCCTATCGATCACATTGAATTGACAATAGTCACAGACATGTGTATTGTACTATATAAAAAATGTGTTCATATAGTATGATACTTAATAATTGAGTAAATTTGACCCATTGAATTTTTTGAAAGGTGTTGATGTGATAATATATGTAGATTGTATAGTATGAAGTGAATCATATAAACCGATGTGAACAAAACTAGGGGTTATGTCCAAGAAGGCTCCGTAAGAGAAAACATACACATAATAGTACACTTAATAATATAAATAAACACTTTTAACATAAATAAAACAATCATACAACATAAACACGCAAACAAGCACACAAACTCTTAATTATATTTCTACCCAAATTTCTCTAAGCATTAATGTCAATCATACCTAGTCTAGTCATAAGTGTGTTGAATATGTCACAATTGAGGGGTACGTTTTGTAAAAGTGTCTTTCAATTGATTTTCAATGTTTATATAGTGTAACTCTATGTTGTTCTTTGATACACAACTCCTAATGAAATGATGT
>CM028353.1:21793222-21911222 GCA_016618105.1 Dendrobium huoshanense | reverse complement strand
CCTGTAGCACTGGCCAAAATGCCTTCGTCCACAACTCTGGCACACAGGTGCCCCACTAACAGATCCAGAGCTGGTCGTACTGATCGTCGCAGTACCAAAAAATCCTGACTATCCATTTTTCCTGGAGTCTCCAGAACCAGAAATAAATCTCCTCTTGCCAGAGGAACTACTATTCGAATCACCTCCAAACCTCTCCCTACTCGCAGTTCACCGCTGCTGAGTTGCCATCAGATCATTCTCTATCAGACGAGCTCTCTCCACAAGCTCAGAAAAATCAGAAATATGAAATGGTACTAGGGGCTATCTCAGACTGTCTCGTAGTCCCCTCAGAAAACGATAGCACTTCTCAGCAGAAGTACTCACCAGCTGCGGAGCATATCGAGCTAAGGCAGTAAACTCTGCCTCGTACTGCATCACCGTCCTACTCCCTTGAACCAGTCTCAGAAAACTCTCATGCATTTGTTGCTGTGTAGAAGGAGGAACAAACCAAGATCGAAATACTCCAGAGAAGTCTTCCCAAGAAATCATAGAGTTCAATCTACCCTGAAACTTTACTTCCTGCTGGCCTACCCACCAGTGCTCTGCTTCCCCATCTAACAGAAAAACTGCCAAAGGTACTTTCCTATCTGACGGACACTACATGCCATCAAAAGTCTTCTCTAACCTCCTCAGCTACTCCTCAGCTACTCTGGGCTCAACAGCACCCTCAAGCCTCGGTGGTTTCAATCTCAGAAATATCTGAAGATGTCTATCAATATCCTCAGATGGAACAGTATAGGCTCTACTGTGAGTCTCGCTCATCATCTGAGCAACCAATGAAGCAAACTGAGAAAGTGTATCTGCACCAACCACTGGGGCTGTACTACCTACTGGTGCCGCCTGACTGGCACTCTGACCATCTGTCATATCGGGGTTTGGCAAATCCATTCAAAAAATCTCAAAAAAATCCGGAAAACTAAACACAAAAACAACACAATAAAAATCCGAACAGACCCAAACTACCCCAGTCAGATTCAGATAACTTCCTATAGCTCTGTCTTACAATCCAAATTCCAAATTCCAAAACCTTTGCTCTGATACCACTAAAGCTTGTCACGACCCAACCCGACCGGGACGAATCCCGCTCGCATCGGGTCGTGCCCAAACTCAACCGGACTGAACTGATTCCAGGATCTGGCTTTGGAATTTGTTTCAGAACTTTCTTCCAAACATTTACACACATAGAGCTACTATAAAAAAAAATCCAATGCAGCGGAACAGATCATCTATCTTTTCATTCATCAGAAATTCAATCATATACAAATACAGATCATGGCTTTCAGACAGAAAGAAAGACATAACATAAAAACCATGATTGTACAAAAATCAAAAGTCCAAAATACCTATAACAGATCAGACTCTGAACACGGAACTCCTACTCCAAGACTTTCTTCCCTCTCCCAGAACCGGAAAATCACGCAGAAAATAAGGATGAGCTACAACAGCTCAGCAAGACATCAAACCTCCAATCAAAATTCTCATAATCCACATCCAACACATCAGACCAAATCCGTACATAAATTAGATCAACAGAATCGTATATCGAATCAGAACAGAATAGAAATCATAGAAATCATAATCATAACAGAATCATACAAATCAGAAAATCAGAACAGAACAGAATCGTACAGATCAGAATTAGAAATCATATAAAAATCGTATCAAAACATACCAATTCCGAACATATCACATCAGAACAGATTAAATCAGAACAGATCAAAAGTCAGAACAGATTCCCTAACCTTGATAGAATCGCAACAGATTCTGGCCCCTTATGCCTCCCTTCCCAGCCACTGACAGAATCTCTCGGATTCTGGCCCCTTATAACTCCCTTTTTGCTCATGGCACCAGAACAGATGTGCTTATAGCACCATAAATCATCGGATCCGGAACAGAACTTGTTTTCAGATTTCAGAGCTCATTTCAGATTTTTTCAGATTTCCCTGACACAGACAGGATTTCACAGGCTCCTGACCCCTTATAACTCCCTTTTTATAGCACCCAATCATATCATATCATTTCAGAACAAATCCGGATAATTTCAGAAATCGTACGAAAATCCGGCGGCATAACGGCAGTATACGGAATTTACACAAAATTCACCAAATCAGAAATTTTACCAAATTATCACAGAACATTCACAACAACAATATAAGACTTCTATTCTACTACCACAATATTTTTAGATATCGTGACAATTTATAGTCAACAGAAAATGCCGCCAAATCAAAACTATCCGGTCAAAAATTTCCATAAAATAGACAAAATGTGCACACTCGGCACTTCAGAAATATACCAAAAGTTACACGGTTAAAACTGAACCAATCAGAAAATACGGACGAAATTTGCTAACGAAAATGAAATCCGGACAGAATAATCGTTCAAACTTCACCATACTGAAAATTAAGAAAGGCGGAATGTGTCTTACCTTGCGTACACAACTTTCTTGAACTGTCACAACGGACAAAAACGGACGGGAGTCGCCCAAAAATCCCTTTTCCTTCTTTTTCCTTCGTTTTTATCTCTCCTGGGCTTTTTCTCTCTCTTCAAAATATCTCATTTCTATATATATCCAGACTGATCGTCCCGGACGATCGTAACTTCGTCCCGGGACGAAGTGGCTCTGGACAAATTTCGTTAAGACGAAATTACTTATCGTCCCTGGATGACTGGCTCTGTAAAATTTTTGTCCAGACGATCCAAATTTCGTCCATACAAACCATTCAGCCAAACATGTTTTCGTGCACAACCTGTACCGATCGTCCCAGACGATCCGACTTCTTCCGGATGAACCTGGAAGCAAAATGGCCTTTACATCTTCATAGCTCTTTAAGTCTCAAGCTAAAATTTAAACTCCAAGTTCAAGCTCCTCCCTCCTCATGTAAAAAGTGTGGGCTATTTATAAATATTTGAGAACGTCATGCCCGTAAATATGGAAAAAAATTTAGAACATTCCATCGAACGACACATATTGACTCTCTTTATCATAAAGCTTTCATTCAACATTTAAATGTCTTAATGATGTCAAAATTAAACAATCTTAGAGAAGGTGAGAATTGGTGTGAGTAACTTGACTTGGTTGTGAAAGGCAAGAGTTCACTTAAATATTTCGGTCTTGGGGCTTGCTGCAGTCCCATGACTGCAGCCGCTAGTGGAGGTCTATTCGGACGGAGGTGGGGAGTGGACATTGGACGGACGTGTTGCGAACTGAAGAGGGGTTTGATCGTAAGGTTGGAGACGAAGGGAAGCTAGTTGCAGTGGAAGCTCGTAGCTGTGTGGAATACCCCACGGTGACTTCGTATTCTTTTTGTTTTAACGACAAGAGCGAACTGTGTCGAGGCCGAAGTGATGAGGACGGAATGACCGAAACTTGACATAACAACAGCATTTGAGCTGAAACAAGTAATACATTAATTGGTATTTGACTCTTTTCTCCATTTGGCTCCTGCTTTTTGTTAATACCTTATCAAGTTAAATGTTTAATTACTACTCCATTTTTGTATTTAATTTAGAATGACAAAATTGTATCAGATTAAAGTTGCATCGATTTGCATGCTTACTTGTTTTGTGCCCATTATTGTCTCGTTTAACATGTCAATTTTGTCGAACATCAAAATCAGACAAATTAATAGTGCATTTAGGATATTGTCGATGTTCCAGTTGAAAAAACGCAGTCCGTTTTACGATCGGATGACTTTTAAACAACATCGAGGCAATTTTGCGATAGGATGTCATTTGAACAACATCATTTGAAACCACCTCGATTTGCGTGTGCAACTTTAATTAAACAAATTGGTAGTGTATTTAGAGTATTGACGGTATTCCAAAGACAACGACGAAGTTTATTTGTGAATCGGACGTCATTTAGGTAACGTCAAGCGACCTTTTTCTTGAAATGCATGATTTTCTTCGGGATGTGTGTCGACCTCCTCGCATGTTTTAATATGAACGAATTGGCTGTCATCCTTAGGTATTTAGGATGTTCTGAACATAGTGGCGAAGTTTGTTTTACGGTCGGATTTCATTTAGGCAGTTTCGAGACTTATTCTCCTCGATATGCATATTTTGTCTCGAAATTCGTGCCACAAATCCGGATAATACAAATTGAACATAGGAAATGTAATTCTTGAGCATTCACAATATTCCAATCACAATGGTGAAATCCAATTTGGGAACGGACATCATCTGGATAGTGTCGAGGCCAATTTTCCTCGAAATTCATGTTGTTGCCTTAGGATCTGTGGCACCAATCCGAATGTTTTAAGGCTAAATTTTTAGAAGGATCATGTTTGACGGATCATTTAGGAGAAGGAACATATTATAAAATTAATTTAAAAAGGATAAAAAACGTGAAGTGAGAGAAGATCTTCAAGAAAACGTGATGCAGCTGTGGGATTTAAAGGAAAACGCAAAGTGAATTTGCATTTTCTTTATAAAATGCAATCACAAGTCACGTTTTCTTTATAAAACATTTTTTTATAATTTAATCAATACAAAATTTCATAACTAAATGCAATTTAATATAACATGCCCTTTCCTATTCTATTTTGACTTTTGTAATATTAAAAAATATATTAGATATATATAAAATAAATTTGATATTAGATATATTATTAAATAAACTTAATATTAGATATTATTACAAAAATGGAATATGATATTAAATTAGATAAATTTTAAAAATAAACTAAATATTATATGATTATGTCAAATTTAATAATATTTACAATTATATTTGATATGTCATCAAAAACATTATCTTGATCGGGCACGAATCTCGATGCAAAATCAAGTTCGAAACTTTCGAAATTAAAATTGGGACCACCCGAACTCCGATTTCAGCAAACTTATAGTCGAAAACAACCCTTACCTTCGCTGGACCACCATATGAGGCCATCATCTTCGCCCGACCACTACCTGAGGTCCTCGCCTTCGCCGTACCACTGCATAAGACCCTCACCTTTGCTGGACCACCGCCTAAGGGCCTCAACTTCGCCATAATAACACTTGAGGCTCTGAACTCCGTAAGATCATCAACTGACGGCTGAATTCTGCCAAAGGCACTGTCGAAATATTAATAATATTAATATAATTGAATAATATTAACAGAATTTAATAATTATAATGTCATTTAAATTAAGCCCCAAGTTCAAAGTGATGCCGGATTTAATAATTTAATAATATTAATATAATTTATATAAATATTTGAGAAATAATTATAATTTCATTTAAATTTGAAAACCTTTATAAAAAAAATTCAAACTACTTCATTAATTAATATATTTGTACATCTTAAATTTTATATGATTTAATAATTATTATAATTATAAAATTAGCTTAAACATAAATAAAAAAAATTACTTAAAATACATTTCTTAATCATAATTATAAATTTATATTAATTGATATATATTTAATATACTTTATTAATTAATATAATTGTAAATATTACTAAATTTGAAATAATCATATAATATTTAGTTTATTTTAAAATTTATCTAATTTAATATCATATTTCAATTTTTAATAATATCAAATAGTAAATTTATTTAATAATATATTTAATATCAAATTTATTTTGTTAAATTTATTTTATATATATCTAATCTATTTTTTAATATTACAAAAGCCAAAATACAATAGCTGAAAGGGCATTTTAGAGTAAAGTGCATTTAGTTATGAAATTCTGCATTGATTGAAATATAAAAATTTGTTTTATAAAGAAAACGTGACCTATGATTGCAATTTATTAAGAAAATGCAAAATCACTTTGCGTTTTTCTTTAATTCCCAAACTTGCATCACGTTTTCTTGAAAATGCTCTCTCACATCACGTTTTTGATCCTTTTTAAATTAATTTTATAACATGTTCCTTCTCCTAAATGGCCCGTAAAACTTGATCCTTCTAAAAATTTTCCCATGTTTTAAATTTAATAAACAATAGTTTTAGAGATTGACATTGTTCCAGACGCAACTATGAAGCATGTTCGTCAATCCGATATCATTTGTCAACATCGCACTTTAATTTCGGGTGTCGGTTGTCCCTTTTGACTGATCTCATTCAATTCGACTGTGAGAGGCCTCAACCTAACAGAATTCGATGTTCTGATTGCAATGCAGCTGTCTATTTTACATTCGAATGTCATTTAACCCTATAAGTGATACATCGCGCCAACTCGCGCGCTGCTTGATTCGCCACTTTCGTCCTATTTGCGCATAATTGGATTTGTACGGGTCAACACATACTCATCAAATACATTTTAGCTTAACCAACTAATTTTATTTCCACAAATTACATTTGCTGCTCATCAGACATGATTTGGCATTCAAAGGAATTATCAACATCTAATCTAGTAAGTGAAAGAATTAGGATCAGTTTTACTATCATTGGCACGCACTTGAAACCATCCATCTTGATTATTTCTTAGTCACCTACAAATGTTGACATACAATTAAATTGATTCATCATTAACATTGAAAGTATAATTAGTTCTTATTTTAATGAAACAAATATCATCAGAAATTTAATTATGCTTGTTCAATGATTCAGCTAATTGAATTTATAAAGATCATAAATTATATTCCTTTAATAGTTTATTAATTTGCTCTTATAATTAACCTCATTTCTAGTTGATATGTTGACAATAGTCTTGTTATCAATCTAATACAGAACGACTCAGAGTTATTAAAGTTTTATAATACAACTAATATGCTGCAAGCTTTCTTGCAAAAATTGAGGATTTACATTTAAGAAATAATCAATTAATATAACAGTTTATTACATAATAATTCATTATATGCTCCTGAAAAGTCTAAGATTTCGTTTGTGACAACTTTCTTATTGCTTTCTAAAACAGTTTTTTAGTACAAAAATTTCTAATTCAAAAAAAAAAATTGTACTAAAAAGCTGCTTTAAAAATAGTAAGAAAGCTCTTTCAAACGAAGCTTAAGCATATTTTAAATGCAAATACTGTTAAGTAGCAATTGATAAGGTTAATTCAATGATCAATACAAGGTTACATATGAAGATAATATTCTCTACCTGCAAAGATCCAAACTCTAGCTTGAACTCGATGTTTTCCTTCTTCCAAGAATTCCAATAAATTCCACAGCTGCTTTGAGAGCATTTATACAAGCAAGATCTCCTAAGAAGGAAGATGACCAGGTTGCTTCTCCCCCAGCCAAATCAGACACTCCTCTGAATACAATTACTGGTATTCCGGAAGCCATAGCAGTCTGTAAGAATATCCGTGAAAAAACTATGTTGATAATATCAGCCATAAACTAAGCAATTAGCTTTTATAGACATGGAAATGTTTGTATTCACAAGCTACAGATGATGTTATGGCAGCATGGTGAAGTAGTTTCAGTTATTTGGCTGTTTTGGTTTGCATAAAAATGGATATTAAGTGGAGTCTACAAAAACTCTGCATGTTGGATCTCATGTTCAATCTACTGATTAGAAATATGTAAGTAAACATCTTAAAGAATCTAGTGAAACAGATTGATTGACACAAAGGGCTTATTTGATTTGTTGTAAATAAAAACAAGCTTTACAATGAGAATTTGACCCTTAACATGTCACAATGTAAATTTACAGAAATATTTTTTTAATGGCTCGAAATTGTGGCCGCCAGAAGACATGATTTGTCGAACCAAAAAGGTCCTAAGTTTGTACTTGATTAATTATAAGCAACAGTGAAAAGTACCTGCACAACAGCTGCACTTTCCTGATCCACAGTCGAAACACCAAATTCATTAAATAGAAATTGTCGGTAAGCAGCATTGTCTACGAACACATCAGCTGTTGATGCTTTCAGCCCAAATACCATTTTAGGATCATCTGGCAAGCAAAAACTTTCATTTGCACACCTTTGCAATTCTACCTTCAAAATTTTGCAATAAACTATAAACAACGGATGCCTTTTGAATTTAAGGTCATAAGCTAATTTTGTACACACCGATTAACATAATGAAACAAGTCATGAAAGGAAACTTAAAATTAATCATATAAAAGATAACTATCAAAGTAGGAAACTAAAAGCAATAATATGCTGGTGAATCTAGCCAAACGCATACCTTAAGTTGCTTGGCAATTTCATACCATTGTGACTCCATCTGCAACCAAAACACTTGATCCATGGGCTTTCCATCTACAAATAAATCTTCAGACTTAAAAACTACACTTGAGAGCAAGTTCTTCCCCTCTGCTGGAGCGTTATATGCTGCAAAGCTAAGCATATTAGCCATCTTTGTTTCTGAGTCAAATTTCTGCATTCAGAAAAAAAATAAATAAATAAATAAATCAAAGATGTTGCTTCTGCATGAAGTGGTGTCTGTGCAGTATTCTTTTGTCTCTCATCAAGAATTGTTAAAGTTATTTGTTGAAGTTGTCGCTATTGGAACTCCCATATTAGAAATGTCGTATAGGTTTAAAGTATTCTTCTGTTTCTCTTCAAGATTTCCATCTTTCCTGAGCATAATCTAATTCATTGAGAAGCTTATTGAAACCTGTTTCTAGTTGCTAGTCAGACAACAGCTTCATATTTCCCAGCCTAATATTGGGTAATAGTGTAGTGCTTCCAACCAGAAATATTTTAAAAATTGTATGTTGTCTAGCCTTCTTTAATGATATTAACGATTTAGCAAGATAAACAAATTGTTCTCTAAGGTTTGATTAAATTAATGTAAAAGGAATGTGTAGGAAACGAGATACATCAAAGAAAACATGCCACCTTCCATACTTGCTCTATAAAAATTTAGCAGAAATAATGTGCATTTTTCTCACCATTGACTGGCCATCTAATTCACTCACTGATGGTCCGAACCACCTAGGTAGGCATGGATATATGAAAAAAACTTACCTTAAGAATATGATAAAAATTATACATAAATATATATATATATATATATATATATATATATATATATATATATATATATATATATATATATATATATATATATATATACTCCAAATAGGCAAATAGTATAACAACAACAACATCAAGTCTTTGTCCCACTACGTGGGGTCAGCTACATGAATCTTTTTTCTCCATTGTATCCTGTTAAAAGTCAAATTCTCATTTAAATCTAATAAAGAAAGATCATTTCTAATGTTTTCTAACCAAGTCTTTTTAGGTCTATCTCTACCTTTCTTAACATAATTCAAATCTAATACCTCTACTTTCCTAACCGGGTCATCGGAAGGCTGCCGTTTTATGTGACCAAACCATCTAAGGCGACTCTCTTTAAACTTATCTTCCACTAGAGCTACTCCAATCTTTTCACAATGAAAAAAAAGGATTCATATAGCGGACTCCACATATTGGGATAAAAGTTTGATGTTATTGTTGTTAGCTTTTATTTGACAATTATATTGAATTACATTCCTTTATTGAAAGAAGGAAACTGAAAAAGTAAATTACATACTAGTCCTTCAACTTCAGTTATTTATTACCCTAAAACTGTTTATATCAAGTCCTAAAAATTCTTTAACATGTTATTGGTATGACCTTTGCTTTTAAAATAGTTCCGATCCATATAGATATTAATTAGCTTATTGAATCTTAATTAGAATTTGGGAGTATTGTACCTACTGTTTACTTGGTCCGAACGTTAAAACTTTTGGATATAATTTATCCAAATATTATGGCAGTAAAAATAAAATATTTTACTTACCATCCATGTCCATGATCCCGTAAAGGCAACATACTTAGGAATGCTAACATCGCCAAACGACATGGAATCATTGGCGCTTCCTGTAGTCCCATAATGAACGATTCCTCGAACACTAAAAATGTCCAAAAGAATCTGCACTGTGACTCCTGCATTCAACTGCATCATTCATTTAGAGTAGATGGTCAGGATTGTTGAAGGAATCCATTACAAAAAGGCGATTTCTTTTTTGTTCTTTAGCTACCAAAGAAGCCGAAATCTGAAGTTACCTTCATGAAGACTTCAATTCACCAAATATTATACTTCTCATGAAAACATTAGCCGACGTTTTCAATCAATCTCTTAATTTGAAAGCTTTTTAATAAAAGCAGCATAGTATGGCATATTCTCCACATAACTACACAGGTGAATTACAGTCACCTCATGTCGATCTACTGTGGCAATTTGGATTTTCCACAAATCTACTGTGGCAATTTGGATTTTCCGCAATGTACTAACATTTTTAAAAAAGACATTCCTGATATAGTTTATAAGCAATTGTCTTAGCGGAAAAAGTATCCCTAAGCCATAAAAACAGATAATATTAAAATGATTAATGGGTTCATTGAAGAAGGACAAAGAGTTATCCAATTCATTTGTAATAATTAAATTGAATTACTGATCTGTGCTAGACATCCCAATTAAATCAATAGCTATGTGCAAATCACTTGCGATACTCTGTTCTCCTGAAAATAACATCTGATCCTTAAGATAAGTTATTAACAATATGCATAGAAAGTTGTTCTAGATATATATATGGAAACTTGAATTAAATAGATTAATATATAAATAAGGCTTCGTGCTTATTCTAATTTAAGAAATCATAATGCTTAACTTATTTAAGTCAATTTGCTTATTTAAGAATTAAGATGCTGTGTTTGTTTCCCTTGGCATCACTTCTAAGTATGCCAAAAACAATAGAAGAGTCAATATCAATTAACATAAAGTTGCCAAGTACTGTAACATATTGATGGAGTCGAAATCTAACTGGCGAGTAAAACATTTTCCTAAAATTGTTTAGGCAAGTGCTTTTTACCCTTCGTCGGCCAGACATAACATGAATCACATTTACATCTCGTATGCTCCCAATGTGAAATCTTCGTCCTGTACATACAGAAATTAGAAATTTGCAATAACTTATACTGTACTCAAACTAAATAGAATAAATCAATTATCCTTTTCATAAGTACATGCAATCTAAAACCCTTGTTTTGGTAGGATTAGAACTTGCTACAGAGAATAGGCTTTATAAGAACCTAGAATGTTCGATACCTTAACAGCAATGTGGACAAAGATTGTGTTTTAGCACAACATGCCCAGAGTATAAGCTGACCAATTTAGAAGGCCATGCATTTTTTTTATATGCATTGAATTCTCACTATTTCATATTAAACAACTTGATCGTTCGTGTTTCCGATCATATAATGATTTTTAGAAATATGTAAACTTTCTATTGTGCTTAAGAGTTATATATTCTTACTTAACATATTTCTTTGTCAAGATGGCATATTTTCATTGTTGATCCTTTCTTTAAAGTTTGACCAAAATTTGGCATTTCTCTCTTTTTATATCTAATGGCTTAAATTAATGAATTAAAGAAGAAAAAAATAAAACTTTGTTAATAAAATGCTTACAAAAGTTAAATACTAAAAACATCTAGTCAAAAACCAATATAATTTGTTTTTTCTCAAAAGAAAACTTAGGCTTCATTTGGGATGGCTTTTTTACTGCTTCTTGAAGCAGTTTTCTAGTAAAAAAAATTATTTTTTATACTAAAAAGATGCTTCAAGAAGCAGTAAAAAAGCCATATCAAACAAAGTCTTAATTAAAAACAAAGCTTGCAAAATCAAGCCCCGTAAAATGAAAGCAAAATCTTATTAGTTTGTGCCTACTTGATTAGATATGAAAAATAAGATATACAAAAAAATATAGTCATCTAATTTCATGACCTTTTAAGATTTCTTTCCTATAAAAAAAGAGAAGAATCATTACCATGTACTTGTTTGATTGAAATATGGTATTACCACATTTAATGCAAAAGAAAATAATGATATAGAGTTTGTGTATGATGATATTTTGATTAAAGTAGATTGACTTCATAAAAAAAAAATTATATAAACTTTACTCATGCAAACATAAAGCTGATATGGCAAAGATTTGAAGTAAATTAAGAAAAATTAAATGCAAAAAGATAAAGAAAAAAGGCATAGAATTTTTGACCTATCGAGACAAAAGACCGCCCAGCAAGCTATGAGTAGAGTCATTATTTTTACTTCCTAGTAAGCAAAGAGAAGCATCGTTGACGTAGATGCGAAGACATCAACAAGAATTATCATTGTAGCCTTTGCCAGGAGCCATCACCATCGCCTAGTGACACCATCGTCACGTTCATTGGAGTCATCGCCATTGTCTAGAGTCGGAATGCACACAAACGCCTTGAGTCAAAGCCCTTTATGTCTCAAGGTCCTATGCATCGAAGGGTAACATACTTTATACTATTGTCTATAAATAGTGCAAATAATGCATGATATTTTGAAACCCTGCACATTACTACACAAATATCATAGGGAGTACTCTCCGATTTGCGCCATATGATGGTTATTAACATGTATGAAAAGTAATTAAGTTATGTCCATTCTCTGTAAGTGGATGATAGCACATTTTTGTCAAATGAATAGCACTTTTATTATCATAACTAAGAGTAACATTTTATTGTGAGCAACAAAAATCTTCAAGAAAGCCTTTTAGCCAGACCATCTCATTGCAAGTTTCAGTGATAACTACTTATTCAACTTCTGTTATTGACTTTATAACTATCTTTTACAACTTTGACATCCAGCCCAGGTATAGATGTAGCTAGTAGTACTTCTCCATATCTATAGCTATCCTTCCAAATTCACATCAATATATCCCTCCGATTTCAAGTAATCTCTTTTAAACTTCAATAAGTACATAATGTATCTTTTAAGTAGCATAAGGTCCACATTACAGCTTCTCTGTGTTCATTTCATGGATTTGATATATAAAACTCGTCAGTCACTCTGCACCTGCAATGTCTGGTATCTTTTTTCATTCACAAAATATTGTTTGCATCCTTATATCTTTCACATCAAATTCATTTGACAAATATCTTTTAAGATATTTGTGGGTTCTGAAAATTTGCGCCGCAACCTCTCCGTTAGGGATGTCAATTTTTGACACGACCCGAAACACGACCCGAACCCAACACGGAAAAATCCGGGTTCGGGTCAACCCGAACCCGAAACGGGTCGGGTTTGGGTTGAACAAATCAACCCGTTTTAAAAATCGGGTCGGGTTCGGGTTGACTCTGCAACCCGAAATTGACCCGAAAATAACATGAAAACTCATATTTGACCCGAGAACCCGAGATTGACCCGTTTTAACCCGATTTTGACCCGAAAATCAAATATTGACCCTATTTTGACCCGAAAGTTAGCAATTTTAGGTCAACTTCGGGTCATTCGTGTTGGGTCGGGTTGACCCGAACCCGAATCGGGTCGAGTTCGGGTCCAGAAACCTAACCCGTTTTTAAAAACGGGTCTGGTTCGGGTTGAACCGAACAGTGCCGGGTCAGTTCCAGGTTCGACCCGAACCCGACCCGCTGACCCAAATTGACACCCCTACTCTCCGTGACCCCATTTCTTTTCCAGGTCTTCGAGGAGATTTTTAACAAATAGGTTCCAAGGAGAATTTTCAAAAGGTATATTAGGTTTTATATAAGACACTACCTAGAGATTTCGCCCTCATTTTACAAGTGTTTTATAAAATGAGTTCTGATTTTCTATAGGGACAAGCCCCTATACTTAAATACCCCTCCCGATAATGAGAGAGAACTTTCGATTAGGGCTAGCCGTTGAACAGATACGTAATATCCAGCATATAGTAGCAAAATATTTAAATATTAAAAATTGAAATTTTATCAGCGCGTATTAAAGCGGATGGTGGGGGAACGTGATGAACTCGATCAAGATCCCATTGGTCCATCATCCCAAATCATCATGATCCCTAGTTTACTTAGTCAAAGGAGGTAGTTGACCCAACCTGATATAAGGATCCTTGTCAGTAGCTATGGGTTACTTCATCCAATGGTCTCTTAAGACTTGTAGTGAATGTTTGTGTAAAGGGACATATTTGAGTCCACTTTAGCTAATAAAGAGTTTTGTGCCTTATTGATTATACCCTATTGATTCATTACTCAAGGGTTTAAAGCCATTAGGGAATATACGGACTCTGAATATTAATTTAGTGGTACCATTTGGCAAAAAAAATCACCTAGTCAAAGAGTCCTGATTATAATTGTTTACCTGTTGTGTCATTTGACGGTGAAACCACCTATTAGAGGACGCATGTCACATCCTTACTAGAAAGAGATGATTTGAGAATGAATTCTAGTGATATTCTCAACTAGATATTTGTTCTTTGTAAGCTTAAGTGACTTTCAAACTTGTCCACTTCGACGGTGGATGGGTATTTTGCTTTAAGTATTTGATAATTAATTTCAGTTTTAAATATTGATATCATTCATGATTATAGAGTTTTGAATATTTGATAAGTCTTTGAAAGTTAACCCTTCCGGTTGAGATTTACATTCAACACAGATCATCGGGATGATTTTATTATCACTATAAATGTTTATATTTTATGAGTCTGTGAGGCATTTTAAAAGTTTGGGATCCCCTCCAATTGAGATAAACATTCAATACAACCATCATTCGAGATTTTAGATAATTTCATTTTATTATTTGAACCATGTCGAGTCTGTTTGATTATCAATAGAGGATCGGGTTCAGCTCCAAACTTTCAGAGTTGTTGTGCAGATATAAAAACCGAGGCATTCATTTTAATGTGTGAACTTTCTTATAATAGTCATTGAAGGTTTGATATGAACGTATAAAATTAAATATTTTGGCTGACTTCAACGAGTGTCGACTCTGAGAGGTTATGCTTTTAGTACTTAACCTTTCTTGTAATAGACCTTGAAGGTCTAATATGAATGTATAAAATCAAATACCCCAATCACATATAGGTATGCAAATTTTATTTTTAAATAGGATGTGCACATTTCAATAGTCTTAGAATCTATTTATTATTTTTATAACCTACATAGCATTATCGTACGTCACACTTGTTTTCATAGTGTTCATCAGAGCCCATGCGGGTATGCGTGCTCTTTAATACATTTTACATTATATATAGACATGTTCATATGATGCGAGTGGTGCATTTACATGATGATGATGTATTTGCACATCACTTTATACACACATAGTTCATTTGTATAGTGTCTAACGTGTATGTTTGCTACATCTATATGTTGTATAGTATATGCCCACAATATATTTGCATGTGACACATTGGATGTGTATGATGTATCTGCATATTTGTATACACATTCATACATTTGTTTATATATCTACATGCTTTCATATGCATTCGCATATGTGGCGTATATGTCTGCTGCATCCACATGTTATATAATGTATGCATGTGATGAGTTTGCATGTAGTGTAGTGCGCGTACGTGATGTACTTGTATGTTTAATAGTAAATATGCGTGATGCATTTACATGTTAAAAATGTGTGTAAAATACACTTGCATTTGTATAGTGCATTCATGTAGTGCACTCACATGTTTTGCTTAGTACATTTATGTGATGCACTTGCACGAATTTCAATGCACTTGCATAATGTCATGATTATTGGCATATATAGGAAATGGTTTACATGATCAATGGTTATGTACAGGTTACTTGGTGCGCTCATATGATTGAGGTATGCATGTGTGCTTCTCGATGCGTCTGTATGTATTTGGTACATGCACATTATATAATAAGGGGCTTGTAGGCGACACCCTTTGGTGATTTTACGTGTCATGCACATTTTAATGAAGGGGTCGTACAACCTGTAACACATAATAATGTACTCTATTATTTCTTTGCAAAAGCAAATGTTCACGGGATGCACGACACATTCATGGGGCATGTATGAGTTTCCTGACTTCAATAGCTGGCGTGCACGCTATCTAGGGCAACTGTGCACCCGTGACTCCTCCCTTCTCATTTTGTGCTTGGAATTTGGTTCAGGGGGTCCTAGAAGGGGATCAATTTTTTGGGTTTGTGGGCTCTGAAAATTCGTGCCCCAGCCCTCCCCTACTTTCGGGGGATTTTTAACGAATTAAGTTTTGGGGTAAATTTTCAAATGGCAAATTAGATTTGTAGATAAGAAAATACCCAAAGATTTCACCCTCATTTTGCAAGGACTTTAGATCTGAGTTTTGGTTTCCTATAGGCACAAGTCCCTATACTTAATTGCCCCTTCAAAATAAAGAGAGAGAACTTTCGATTAAGGCTAGTCGTCGATCAGATACATAGATATACGTGTAATCTAACATATAATAACAGCATTGGTTTGATATTTAAAATCATAAATTTCACCATCTTGCACTAAAAGCGGATGGAGGAATGGGTGATGGACCCAACCAAGATCACATGGTTCTGTCATTCCGGGCCATCGTGGCCCCTGTTCTACTTAGTCAGAGGAGGTAGTCAACTCAACCTAATAGAAGGATCCTTGTCGGCAACCATGAGTTGCATTGTCCAAGGGTATCTTGTAGACCAAAGGTGAACATTTGCCTAAGAGGACAAATTTAAATTCACCTTAGCTAACAAAGGGCTTTGAGCCCTATCGATTATATCCTATTTATTCATATCTCAAGGATTTGATGCCATTGGGGAGCTTACAGGCTCTGACCATAACCGTAATTTAGTGGTGTCAATTGGCGGCAAACCACCCAATTCAGAGGGCCTCGGTCATAATCATTTACCTACAGTACCATTTGGCGGCAAGACAACCAATTAGAGGACACGTGTCACATCCTTATTGGCAGGAGATGATTTGAAAATGAATCCTACTGATATTCTCGACCAGACACTAGCTCTTTGTGAGCAGCAGTGTATTCTCAAATTTGACCACCCGACAAACTATTGCGAAGGATAGATGAGTTTTGCTCTAAGTGATTGATAATTGATTTCAATTTTAAATTTTTAAATTTTTTTTATTTTTAAATTTTTGGGCATTTTTAAGGCATTTTGAATATTTGAATTAATTTCTGCAGTTGAGATCTACTTTCAACACGACCATCATCAGCATATTAACGGGCATTTTCATTTGTGTATTGAATCTTGTCGACTCTGTCAACTTGCCGACAGATGATTGGATTTGTTGTAGGTTTTATGTGTTTGTTAGTAAATTTTCTTGGTCGTAGGCCTTGAAAGCTTAATATGAACGTATAAAATAAATATATTGGTCAACATCGATACTGCACATTTGTTTAATAACTTAAGCCGTGTCAATTCCTATTTTCTCTCATAGGAAGATTGGGCTCAAACTTATGTTCATTTCTTGACCCGCGTAGCATCCTTAGACGTCACGTGTGTACCCACAACATGATCGTCGAGACCCATACGAGTATTTAGGGGGCATTTTTGGGTGTATGATGGATCTTCTATGATAGCTCGTTGAAACTTGCGTTTGTCATAGCCCTTTTATATTTTCCCATAAGTGACATGTTGAGTGCACGACAAGTCCTCTACAGCATCTCAAAGGCACTTGTATTTGTTGCATGTCGCTCGCTTTTGGTTACAAAGGTCGATATATTTATTGGCCACTGAATAGTGATTAATCATAGAAGTGTTATAGCATCCACAACCTGTTGATCATCACCCACCTATATACATTACTATGTATATGATGCATCTTTCATTATTGCTAGTAAGCACTTGCATCCGCCACGATCTTCTATCTCTTATATATAGAGGATCCATCATGCTTGTGATACATTCACCGTCATTGCTTATAGATATGATCATTATATGAATAAAGAGTCCCCCTATAATAACTTGTAGGAACTCATATGTATTACAGATTTGTTGTATCTATATGTGCATAATACGCTGTGTATATAGCTATGCATGCAAGGGGGTCGATCACATTCATCATACACTACCCTTTATCACTTGCAGTGACCCGATGTATTTGCTTGCTAGTCAATACTGACTGTAGGAAAATTATGTTCATTGCAGTACCTTCCAACATTGGCTATGAGTAATGCTATTATGTGTGATTCCAGTCTTTTATCAATGCTTGTAGGGGCTTGCATTAATTATAATTCGTTGCCTTGTATAATAGACAATGCATCGCATCATCATATACGAGTTGAATCATTATATCCATTGTACATTGACCCTTTTCGCTTGTAAAAAATTGTCATGATTGCTTAAATTTGAATTATCATTGACGATGCAGATGTTGATGCATTCATTATGTGCTCTTCATATTCTACCGATGGGCATCTCATGTAAATTACATGTTCGTTTCATATTAATCAATATGGCTTATAGAGGTTCAGTGGATTTGTTTCACAGTTAGGTAGCATTGACTATGCACTAGCTTTTATGTCCTTTTCATGAACATTCTCTATCATCATCTTGCCTCTTATTGTTGCTTGCAAGCGGGTTAAGGTATTCATATTTGCAATTTGAGAAATCTCAATTATAGGAGGGTCATCATATTTGTTTCTTGATTTGTTCAAGAGTAGACTATTGCAATTGTTGCAATCATTTTAAATCAATTATAAGAAAGTCATGTTGAAATATATAAGCTCTTTATTTGATTATTGATGTTCATTAGAATGATTTAGGTCTTTAATTAGCATTTTTATTGATGTGATTGAGTGTTTACAAAATTAAAGTTCGATTCCCTATGATCCAAATCAAGTTCCCTATAGTTCACTTAATGTTCAATTGAGGTCCTCTGTTATTCATTTAAGTTCTCTTGTTATTTCATTCAGTTCAAGTTTGTAAGTTCCCTGCTTCAATCATGTCTTATGTAATTGTTCAAATTCTTATGCGCTTTCACTCTGAATTTCGGCAATCTTCTGACGTCTCCCCTATTTAGGATAAACAATAGGAGTCTGGGCCATCACACCACGCTACGAGAGCATGTATGACAAGTGTCAGGTGACATCGCGACTGTATTTCTTTAACCCCACCACTTTACGAGAGCGTGTATGAGTCTTCAAAGTACCTTCTCGAAAACTCAATTATTTTCCCCGCCACGCTACGAAAGCGTATACAAGGCCTACCTTCCTCATCATATTCATCGCATCGGGCTTTCTCCCACTGTGTTATGAGAGCGTGTATAAGAGGTTCTTTGGCTCAACGCCAATGTCGAGTGCGGGGGTTTTAAGTCAGAAATTTATACTTGTGCGTGTTGATGATGGTGGTGAAGACAATGTGACGACGATTTGCAAAAATGCACAAAATCATTTTAATTTCCCCCTCTTTTATTTTCCTTGAATTTTCTTCCCTTATTATTCATTTCAACACTTTTTGTATTTTCCAACGTTTCTTTTTCTTATATTTTATTATCCCACCACATTACGAGAGCGTGTATTCTTTGTAACAAGACCCATCAATTATATCTATATTAATATAATTAACGACATAGATCTGTTGACCTCATTTTTGTATGAGGTCTTCAATAAGATCCTAAATCCAATCCAGACCCCAATCAAATCCAGACCCAAATCCAAGGTCCTAAGGCTTGGTCCTAAAGGCCTTTTCCAGCAAATCTTCCAGAATTTTAAAACCCAGTGAAATGAACTCAGATTCAAGCTCTGTCAGTTTCATACTGATGGGGCATGTCTCTAGTGTCAACCCTCCAAATTTGAGCCCATTCTGAGCTCTCTAACCCCAGTTACTAAATAAGAATCCAAAGGCTGTAAAACCTTCAAATATTTACAGCCCATGTCACTGGACTTGCCCTTAACTAGACCCTGGCCTTAGAGACCTTCCCAAAGTCTCTAATCACTTTCAGACCTTCAATCCTGACTCCCTGAACATTAAACTGTCTCTGGGCTGGCTCAATTTGACCCCTATTTGTCCAGGGGTCAAAATGACCAAAATACCCCAAGGGGGGCTCAAATAGTGATTTTAAACCAGATGAACTCCAAATTGAATGCAACTACCTCCAGCAAGTTCCAAATGTCAAACCAAACCTGTTCAACCCATTCCCAGCCCTGGGTCAACCTGGTTGACCAAGTCAACAGAGTTGACCCAAGAAGGCCCTTAAGGGTTCAAATGGTGATTTTGACCAAATTGATCTCTCCAGGCCCTGGGACCACATTTAATAAACTCAAAATGATGTTCTGAATTTGTTCAATCCATTTCCAGCCCCTGAACTCAACTGGTTGACCAAGTCAACCAGTTTTGGCCTAAAAGCCCATTAAGGGCCCATCAAGCCTTTTTGGGCTTAACAGCCTTTTAAAATCCCAAAATCACTCCCATCAGGCTTTAAATACTTAATCAAACTTGATCAACCCAGACCCACTTACTGGGTCAATCTGTTTGGCCCAGTCAATCCAGTTGACTCATTTCCCTTTAAGGGTCTTAATGGGTCATCTCAACCCATTAGGGATATCTAACTCATTCAAGCCCTCAATCAAAGTCCCATCACTCAATTAACATACCATGGACTCCTCATAACTTTGCTTATCAAGTGTTGACTGATTTGACTGGTCAAACCAGTCAACCTAAGTCTTAAAGAGCCATCCCTTTGGTCCAACCTCCTAACTCAATAAATCTAGCCCAATTCAAACTCATCTAATAGTCTTAGAACACCCTATGGCCTGCCTCACTGCCACCTCATCAGTCAACAGCCCAAGTTGACTGGTCAAATTGTCAAACTAAGCTTTAAATGGATTAAGCATGACCAAATTAACCCCATGAGCTAATCCACTCAATATCAAATCATTCCAGCAGCTCTAGGGTGCTCTAGAACCTTCTAAGACTCTATTACAGCCTTTGGATTTAAATCAAGTGGCCCAAAACATTTCCATATGCTCACATAAGGCCAAAAACACCTTTACATGTCATGTGTCCTTATTGTCCTTTGATTCTCTGCACCCCAAAAACCTCCAGGCCATTTGGCAGCCATCCAGCAATCCTCCATGCAGATCTCAGCCTTCCATTCAACTTGGAATGAGTTGAATAGGGCAAAAGACTCATTTTGAGCCATCATTCTAATCCCCATATTCTCTCACTGCCTCCAGCCTTCCAAGCCCAAATCTCTTTTCGTTCCAGCTCTCCAAGGTCTCCTCTACCTTCCCACTACAAAACCCAAGTGGTTGCACGTCACCGGCGGCAAGTTCTCCGGCGAGCCTACCACCCTATCCGTCTCAGCCTCTTAGAGCTCGATCCAAGCGTTTTCAAGCTCGGATTTGTGCTAGGGATCTACACTTGGACAATCTACAAGCTCAACCATCCATTAAACGGTCCAAACCGTCCATTAAATCAAGGTAAAACCCAAACCCTAGTTTATACTATCCATGTTAAATAGCTTTGTGTAGAGTTCATCTAAAGCCAAACTAATTATTCCCCATTGTTTCTGCACATACCTTTTATCTATATATAAAATTTTATTCTATTTGGTGGACTGTATCGATCGAACGAGTTAAAAATATATTTCCTAGGGTGTTCCGTTAGATCCATGCAGGTGTACATTTTTTGGAGTCGTTGATCCGCTGATCAACGGCTCTGATTTTGTAATCTGGCAAACAGTCCGACCGCGCGATGTCTCCAGTGTGTTAGAGTTCTCGTCCGACGTGATCTCAACCGCTGGATCCAAACCGCGCGACTAATTTCGACCGTTTGATCTTGTCGGATCGATATTAAGCACGCGATCTGATCTGAACCGTTAGATCAAACCCGCGTTCGATCCAACTGTCTGTTTCAGTGCCACGCTGGATAAGTGGCGGGACCCGCCACTGACCGCCGCCGTTTACGCGGCTAAATCCGTGCTCGTCGCGTGGCCCGCCGGCGCCGCCATTTCAAATAATAATTAAAATAAATATTTAAAATGTATTTAAATTACAGAAACTTGAAAAAATCATAGTAAATAAAATATAAATTCAAAAAATATGTATAATACCTCATTCTGTTCATATTTTAATCCTCTATTTTCTAAAACTATTTTTAAATTAAAATATTATATATTTTGGAAGTAATTTAATAAATACATTTTTCTGTATTTATTTTATATTTAAATAAATAAAAATCTTTTTAATTTGAAATTTGGCTTGAGTTTTCCTTTTGACTTGTTTGACATCCAATAATTTTCTCATAATTATTTAGACCATATCTTAATGATTATTGATTATCAAACTTTAAGTATATATATGCATATATATATATATATATATATATATATATATATATATATATATATATATATATATATATATGTGTTATATATTTTAAAATCAGTTTCAACTTATAAGGGAGGTAGGGTTATCTTTGTATCTACCCTATCATTATATTTTGAAATCTTAATTGTAGATAGGAGCATATGAATAGAAACGATGGGGAATATTTATTTACCTAGAAAACAATTTCATCAATCTTACATCCATTTCATGCTTCTATTAAATATTAGCGCACTATTGATCATGATTGATATGATTTGATTGTAATTAGTGTTTAAAGGGTTAGAAAATTTTATTTGCTATCCTAAAACCTAGTGACATTAGGGACAATAATTAAGGCAAGTCTTAGCCAACTTAGATCAATCTAGGATATATATTATATACCATTCCTTTTGGAATGAAACTCAAATTTAGAGAACTAGTGTCATGTACCCAATGATCTAAAACACCTTGATTGGACATTAATTGATCTTATAATAACTAGTAGATTTAGGATGATCTTTCATTAAGGATCTTTTTCTTTTGTTTTAATAAACTCTTAATAAATCAAATTAAAATCCCTAAACATCCTAATCAATCATAATCAACTCTAATCAACCCTAAAATAAACTCACAACCTTCTAAAATTAAACTAACGCTTAAATCCAACTAATTTCAATTAATCCTTAATTAAACATTAAAACTTCTAGAAAATATAATAAATCCATTTTAAATCTAAAAATTATAAATAATACCTCTAACTGACCATAATCTAGTTCTTAACCAATGAAATTAAAATCAAATCAATTTGACATTAAACTAAAGCTTAATTTTATTTTAAGTAAAATCTAATATTTAATTCTTTTAATTAATTAATAATAATTAAAAATTCCAATAAATTCCCAAACACTTGGAAATCCCTCCTTAGGTCATTCCTGACCTTTGGAGCTGATTTCAAGAGGTTTGGAATCCATTTGGAGCAAAACCATAAAAAGGGCCTTAATTAAACAATTTCCAAAAATTCATTAAATAGCCCAAACTTTGAAAAATCATAACTAATTCAAGAAAAATCCAAATTGACCAAACTCAATTGCATTCAACTCATAATAAGGCCTAATATTTATTAAAAATATAAAATTTTTAGAAAACTTTTAAATTCAAAAAGTCAACAAATCGGTGACTTTTACTCAAAACTAGTTCAAAACTTCAAACCTTCATAACTAAATCCAGAAAAATCCAGTTTCAGCAAACTTACCTTCTAACTGATCATCATAAGGTCTAATATTTTAATAAAATTTTAACTTTACAGAAAACACCTTTTAATAAAAAGTCAGCTTTTGCCCCCTTATTAAAGATTAAAATAATCCAATAATTCCTAAAAATTCAAAAATTACTCTAAAACTCTAAAAAATGACTAACTCACTTCTAAAATCAGTAACCTAATTCATTTCTAATAAAATTCATTAATTCCTAATTCTTAACTAATTTAAGCTACTTAAATATACCAGGTACCACTGGGTAACCCAGGCCTACGAGGCTATTAGCTTAGCCTCAAGGAAGGTGAAATAAACTTCACGGCCTCGGTGTGAAACAAAGGTGGTACCCAACCAATCATTAAAAAATCAAATCTCTAAATCAATTTTAAATCCTTAATAATTTAATAAACATTTAATTCTTAATAATTTCTGAATTCTATTAATTAAAATCTATTAATTATTCAATTAAATTCTATATTCCTTTAACTTAAATTAATTAGATAATTTGATTGAATAAGATTTATCTTAATCAATCAAATTTGATAATTGATTTAGATTAAATGAATTCGAGTCTTCTATGCCTAAAGTTTGATTCCTTTTGGAGGACTTTGGGCATTTTGACTTTTAAAGACCTTAAAAACATTTAAATAACAAAGAGATCTCTTATGTGTTATGCATGATTCCTTTCAGGAGGGCACTAACACATTTAGATTTGAAGATCTTCAAATAAAGAATAATAAATTACCGACCTTATACGACGTGCTAGATTCCTTCGGGAGGGCACGTTGTATTACATTTGTAAGGTCCCTTTCTCACTCCTTAATAAATTATAAGGATTCTCAAAATAAATACCTATCTTCTGTCTAAGACGGGTATTTATTCTGAAAGTCCTAGAATTTATAAATTGATGATTTCTTGCACTTAGGGAATTATCAATCTATAGATTCTTTATAACTAAATTAAATAACTCCAACATTCAAAATTGAAATAATTCTTAATAAATTCAAATATACTTTATTTAAACTTTAATTAAATTCCTTTGAACTATAATAAATCAATCATAATAATACATGCAATTTAAACAAATAAACCTATTAGGACCTATCCAAGCCACACAGCTTTCTTCACACATTTAGATGCTTGCTAGGACAACCAACTCTAGCCTAAGTTAGGCCGATGGTTTGTTTTGTTTTGCTTGCGGGTGTCTTGCCTAGAGGACATGTGTGATTGCTTACCTTCCTGTACTGCATAAACATGCATATTTACTTTTCTGTCTGTACACCAGAGTGCGGAGTGAATAAAGTGAGGGCCGTGTACTTTACTTTTCTGTCTTTACTTTCCTGTATTTATAACTGTACACAATGCACTCATAACATGCATCATTATATAACTGCTTTATTTCCTATCTTTTATATTACTGCAACAGTAGAATGTTTTTAGGATCTGATGTACTGCTTTTCATTTCTTAGAATTGTTGTATATAGATTGAGTCTGTACAGTGTCTGGAGTCTGTAAAAGAATTAAAGATAACTGCTTATAAATATACAAATGGGGCTCCAAAAAGTAATGTCTTCCTTCAGAAAGACGTTCCTTTTTGGAATTCCATAGAAGACCCGGAGCCCGAAGATCCTAAGCAGTTATATTTAATTCTATTTTCTTATAGGCTTAGAACCCAGGTTTGTTGTCGGTGGATCCTGGCCACCATTACTTTACTGCAAATTCTGGGGTGTAACCGATAAAAATTATATTAATAAAATCAGCTCTTTCATATATAACTGTTTCATACATCATTCACATACGAGTATATTTTTGGTTTTTGTAAGCATATTACTCTGCATTTATTTTAAATTCTTTAATAAACTCCTTGATTCCTAGGATAGAGCTACCTTAACTCTTGCATCATTGGCGAATTGTTGTGATTAGGATTGTTAGCTGGCAGCCCACTCTAGGCAAGTGGTAAGTCCAGATCGTATACACTTCTCTCTACACATTCCTCATTCTAATTAATTCTAATTCTTCTAAATTCAACTCTATAATCTAAAGCCTGATCGTGGAAATTTAAATTAGCCCAAATATTTAATTAGATTTATATATAATTTTGGAATCAATTAGTCTTCATTTAAATCGAGAGTGTTCTCTTAGGAGATGTAATTAACTACAGGGGCTTGCCCCTGTAGGAAGTCTAGATCCCAGAATAATCTAAACCCTACCTAAGTTCTTTTCTGAGGTAGGGGAAAGATCTGTGGAAGTAGATTAGGTTTTGTTCATATTTAGGAGTTATTTCTATAATTAATGAATAGATAGATAGTTGATTTGTTTTTTACTAACAAATCAAATATCTTCTATATTTAATTATAGAAATGAACTTACAATTCGTTAATCAAATCAGGTCGAATAGAGAATATACTCGTCATCCCTTCAGGATGATTTGAATATTCTCTATACTACACCTGATTAGGAGAATGAGTTGTACTGCTTCTCCCTTTAAAATCAATAGAAGGGTATTAGTCTGTCTTTCGGGGCAATATAATACCCGACTGTGTAGGTTTAATTGGGAGAAATATATCCAAAATATAAATAAAACGAATCGTGTGAGAAGATAAAATTCTTATTTTTAAATAGAAAATCCTGCTTTATCTATACTTTTATTTAGATCAATTCCTTACAATCAAGAAATAGATAGGTATTTGATCTACTTTCACGAATAAATCAAATATCGTCTGTATACTTGATTTTAGGGATGAATCGACAATTCACTAATCTAATTAGGTAAATAGAGAAAATACGGATCGTCCTTTTGGGTGATTTGTATATTACTTATGTCATACATGATTAGGAAAGCGAATTATCTGTTCTTTTTCTTTAGAATCAGTAGAAGGATATCAGTCTGTCTTTCGAGGTGGTCTGATATCCGATTATATAGATTCAATTGAAAGAGAATGTTCAAAAATAAAAAATAAAGCAATTTTTTTTTTCATAAACAAAATAGGATAAATTTCATTTCAAAAGTTATTATTAAAAAAATCTCTCTCCTTCTCTTTCTCTATTTAAATAACATAGATTTATTATACAATATGGATTCTTTTATATTATATTAAATATTTACATACAAGTATTATATTTAAAAAAATAATAATAATAAAATAAAGTTAGTTAGATGATTTTATTTTCTCACAGATTTTTCTGGCGACTCCGCTGGGGATAGACTTCTCTCTCCATTTCAAATGAAGACTAAATTCTTTCTAAAAATTATATATAATTTATTTAAATATTTGGGCAATTAAATTTTCATCTAAATTTTTGTTCCTCGGTGTCTGTCACTGTCTTTGTAGATACTTTATGTACTTCTGTGATGTTGTTTTGACGAGTGTTTTATACTTGGTTTTCTCGCCGCTATTTGATTTCATCGATAGTTGTTGTCTCCTTAGCCTTTCTTTCGTAAGGCTAAGCAGTTGAGTTAACAGTCAGCACCGATGTGGACCCCCCTAGCCTACCAAAGTGCTGCCCGTTTCTCTTCTGATTTTTTAGTAGCTTTAGCGAGTCTACAGTCTTTTAGACTTCACCTTTATAGATTTGGGTCTTTTCGGTTCACTTTTCTTTATCTACTACGATTCTTTTCGTAAATTTTTCTGATTTGTTTTGATTATGCTGTTTTCGAGCCGTGTTTTGTTTTCAACATGATTGAGATATATACCTGGACTATAAAACTGTTAGAATTTCAAGTAAATTGAGTCAGCCAAGCATGTTTGTCATTTGTATGACATATGCATGTTTACTTTACACTGTTTGCATGTTTATGACCACGCGAGTGGCCATCACCCATGGTTACCAGAGCTTCTCCTAAAAGCCAGGCGGACGTCCACCCGGAAACGGAGGTTTGGTCCTAGGTCTGGTAGGGGTTATGCCGCCCGTTTGTTGTCTCACATTTGTGTGTCAGTTGTATGGTATTCAGTGTCAGAGTTCTTTCTTAAGTCTTTCTGAAATCTATTCTGAGTTTTTTTATAAATTTATTATAAATTTATCTACACTCATTTTTACTGTTAAATTTCTGTTTTGTGGCTTTGATTTGCAAAGTACTATTGGTTTGATTCTTTCTGCCTTTTATTTTAAACTGCAAAATTGCTAGAATTCTGATAAATCGAGTCAACCCCAGCCTGTTTGTCATTTGTATGACATCTGCATGTTTATTTCCACACTGTTTGCATGTTTATGGCCACGCGAGTGGCCATTACCCATGGTTACCAGAACTTCTCCTAAAAGCCTGGCGGACGTCCACCCGGAAACGGAGGTTTGGTCCTAAGTCTGGTAGGGGTTATGCTGCCCGTTTGTAGTCTCACATTTTGTATGTCTTTTGTATGTTTTAGTCACTTAGAATTTTTTCTGAGTTCGCTCAAACTCATATTCGATTTCTTTATAAGCATTACAATCAATTCTCTTTTTTTATATTTATTTTGGAGTCTCAATATTTTGGCTTTGATTTTTTGATTCGATTTTGGATTGACTGTCTTTTATTTTAAATTGCATAACTGCTAGAATTCTTATAAATCGAGTCAACCCCAGCCTGTATGTCATTTGTATGACATCTGCATGTTTATTTTACACTGTTTGCATGTTTATGGGCACGCGAGTGACCATCACCCATGGTTACCAGAGCTTCTCCTAAAAGCCTGGCGGACGTCCACCCGGAAACGGAGGTTTGGTCCTAGGTCTGGTAGGGGTTATGCCTCTCGTTTGTTGTCTTGCATTTGCATGTCAGTTGTATGTCATTTGTGTACCTTTGAGTCTTCTTTTTCACTCGTATCGGTTTTTGGTTTTATTTAATGCGCCGAGATCAGGCTTTAGATTATAAATTGCTATTCAATCCCCATTTTTAACTTCATATACTCGTGTTTGTTTATATATTCAAAATCCGTAGGGGCAAGCGTCCTTACAGAATGTTATCTTATTCTAATGTTCAATCTCTTTCCAATCAAATATCAATCCACTCTAAATCTTCACTGTGTGATTATATCTCTTTGGTGTGGGTCCTTAAACGGACCATTTCTTATCAAATTTTCAATCTTTTCAATCCTTTTCGTAAATTACAACTATACTCCAGTTAGTACAACTATCAACAGTCAGATTATTTGTGGACAGTAGCAAAGATCAGTTTCTGATTGGAATTATCTTTATACTACAGAAAATGTCTGGAAAACTGATCTTTAACATCAACATCACCGCTGCCCAGTCTGCTGAGGGCAACCAGATTCAATTTGGGTATGGATTCGAAAATCTGCAAGTCATTGTTGGAACACCACGGGCTGAGATGGTGACTCCTGTCATAGAATCTGTTCGATCAGCCCCTGTTCAAAATAATCTTGAGGGTGGGTCTGCACCTGCCCCTACAACTGCTAAACCTTCTGTTTTCACCCGTCTGACCTACCCTCAGTCGGCTGCTGTAGCTAAAGCCAAGTCTCCCATTGTGGTTGACTCTCCAACCTTTGGAAATTTTGAGCTGGGATCCTCCTCTATCGTGCCCGATATCACTAAGTCTCAGCGCCGTAATATGATCCGCCGTGCGAGGCGAAGGGTTGAGAGAGCCCAAGCATTAAGAAACAATCCTGCTACTGCTGCCCCAACCGAAGCATCAAAGAATCTGACCCCTGAATTCACTGAGGCATTCTTTAACTCGCCTCAGCTGGCTGGTAGCAGATTCCATCCACTATCTGCAGCTGCAGGAGAAGAAAGCATAGCACGTATAGCTCATTCTCCCCCAACACCCTTTAGGGATGATCCAATCGTCCCCTCACTGCATGAAAAGAAAAGGAAGTTCAAAAACTTGCTGAACGGGCTGATTCAGGACTGTGTCATTGATTATGGCCAGTCAAAGACAGAATTCCTGAAGAGTGTAAAAGATGTTATTTACACTGAGGTCCATCCTCAATCGAGGGAAAAAAGAGGAGACTCTCCTCCCACTAAAAGGAGGGTGCAATTCCAAGGAGCGGGTCCCAGTCGACCAGTGACTTCATCTGATAATCATAGACATTTGAAGAGCTTTCCTTCTCAAGATCAATATCGGGGTTCTGGTTATCATGATAGCCAGCAGACTCTGATTAAATCCTTGGGGTATGGAGCATTAGCCCGTCGAGGGTATAATCCCATATCCCCTTCTTCTCCACGTCACTCTGATAATCGTCCACTTAAAATTTATGACAACCCGCCTACTCAGTACTCGTCAAGAGCTGATTCTAATCACCATCAGGGTAGCAAACCCTCTTCTGGCTTTGATATGAGAAGACTGAAGTTTCCAAATCAGTCTTCTTCATTATCTAACCAAGAGAAGGTTTGGCGGCCCAAGATAACCCCAACTCCGACTGCTTTGATGAAGTTGAAGAAGGAAGCTACTGAACAGAGATCCAGGAAAGGGAAATCCGCCATGGAATCATCCCCTTCTAGGGAATATACCCCCGTCGACCCACATAATGTGGGAGATAAGTCAATAGAAGAAATGGTCAATCACTTGAAGGACAGCATCCGTCAAATCGATGAAGAAGAGGCGGGAAATGATGAAAATACTGACCAGGAGATGTCCGGAAGTGTCAACATGGTTGACACCCGTTCTTCTTTGCAAAGAGAAAAAGAAAAAGGTAAAAGAGAAGTAGGATCAGCTGAAGCTGAGGAAGATGAAGAAGATACCACAGACTCTACTCATCATCTTCGAGAACAGTTAAGTCAGAAGGATGAGCAGATATTGAGAATGGAAAAGAAATTAGAGGAGATGATGTCAATGATCTCCGTAATGCAAGACAGCAACCCTCCTATCCCAGAAATTCAGGTTAAATCTTCTCCGAATGAATCAGTACACCTGAATCCGAAAAATAAGTCGGTTAGAATACAAGAAGTTGATAAACCAGCAGAACAACCAATTCCTGCAGAATCACCAGCAGTACAGCCTATTGATATCAAACAAATGGTCGAACAGCAAGTAAAGGATGCTATGGTTAAGGTTCAAAGTACCTCGTCTGTTCTAAAGGGTAGACCATATCCTGAATAATATGATTTGGTCCCTTATCCAAAAGGATTCGTGCCCCCTTCGTTCAAAAACTTCGATGGTACAGGTAACCCTAAACAACACCTAGCTCACTTCAGAGCTAGTTGTTGCAATGCCGGTGGTACTGATGCGCTTCTATTCAGACAGTTTGTTAGCAGTCTATCGGGTATTGCATTCGACTGGTATGCAGAATTACCTAATGGATCAGTCCATTCCTTTAATGAACTCGAGCAGATGTTTGTTAAAAGGTTTGCCGGTGCCAAACATCACATCACTGTGGGTGATCTGGTTGTAGAAAACTAGAAACCGGGAGAAAGCTTGGTAGATTATATCTTAAGATGGAGGAATCTTAGCATGAGGTGTGAGCCACAGCTGCAAGAACAACATGCTATAGAGATCCTCCTGAAAAATATTCATGGCCCAATTGCATTCTTACTCAAGGGTTTTACAATTAAAACCTTTGAGAAGCTGTTAAACAAGGCGTCTAATCTCCAAGAAGAAGTTTCTCAACTTCCTTTTTCAAAGGAGTCGGTCTCTTTGGAGATGAAACTAAAACCACAGAAGGTGTTAGAGAAGAAATCAGGAACGGTGTCTGCCGTTGATAAAGGGAAGCAGCCGATGCAGATTCAGGCAGAAAGTCCTAATCGACCTCCCCAATACCAGCAATATAACAGACCTCAGGGTGATCAACAGATCAGACCTCAACCTTATCTAACTCCAGAACAACGTAAAGAGAAATTCGACTTCTTTGTGAACAAAGTTTATCCTTTTAAGCGAGAAGCAATCAAAAAGATGTTCAAGAGCTTAGTCAAGAAACCAGGGTTCAAACTTCCTGAATCCAAAAGGCCAGAAGAAGCTGTTAAAGTAGGACAACCCAACTTTTGTCCATATCATCGAATATCAGGACATGAGATAGAGGATTGCATTACCTTCAAAGAATGGCTGGACAGAAATCATAAAGACGGTACAGTTGTGATTCCCAAGGAATACTTAGTAGATCCGAGCCAGGGATCGGCTAAGTGTATATTTGGTGAGCCTTCTGCACCTCCTTCCACTTTGAAATCTGATAACGAATGGGATATGGTTCTATCTCATTCTTCTAAAAAGACTCTTAATAAATTATATCCTTCTTCTTTCCAGGAACCTCCGAGAATTCAGAATCCCATCCAGGTTGATTCGATAGCTCGAAAGCAGGAGAAGAATAAGGCTCCAATCATAGAGCCTAAAGAAATACAAGCTGATCAAGCTCCACTAGTCCTGGAGAAGAAGCAGAAGAAAAAGGCAGAGTTATGTTTTGATAAGTTAGTTGTTTCTGAAAATAGTGAGCATGTGTCGCTCAAACTATTAACTCTGTATGACTTTTATTTTGTCCCTCTTGGGACTAAGAAACCAATGAAAAAAGATTCCGCGTATATCATGTTTGTTTCTGCTGATGAATACTCCGAGCATAACTTAAACAATAATGAAAACAATTCCCAAGACATAAATACCAATGAAACAGACGAACAGTTTCAATACTATTATGATAGTGACTCCCCTATTCTCGATGTCGAGGGTGATCCTATTAATATAGAATTGGAACTATCAGATTCAGATACATCACCAGAGGAAGTTCAAACAACAATCAACGATCAACAGATAAAGACAACTGAAAATACTTCATCCGAAGAAGTAGTGCAAGTCAATCTCCGTAGTGGTAAAGTTTTACCTCCACGACTTGCATCTACTGAGAAGGAGAAGCAAGTTATAGATAATCCTGAAATTTCTAATCAACCACAACCAGTGCAAGGGCCAGATTTACAGAATACCGAGATTTCAAAGGTCGACTACAACGTTTTAGCGCATCTTAGGAAACTGTCGGCGAAATTGAGTATATACGACACTCTGGTTCTTTCCAAAGAGATGAGAGAAGCTTTAATTAAAGCTTTACTCGATCCAGAGATCTGTATGGCTCAAATAGCTTCAATGCAGTCTGACAAAGAGGCGTTATACTTCAAAGAGGTTCCCGGTGTTACGTTTTCAGATGAAGATCTGTTATTAGGGACAGCGGATCACAATCGCCCGCTGTATATATCCGTTAATATTGACAACTTCAAGGTAGCTCGTGTGCTTGTAGATCCAGGTGCATCAGTCAACATCATGGCGCTCAAAACTCTTGTATACTTGAGAGTTGATACTCATAAGCTCAGTTCCGATAAAATAATGCTACGGGGATTCAATGAGAAGGGAGAGAGAGCCTTAGGTTCAATAACCTTACTGTTAGATTTAGAAACTTTCAAAACCGAAGCCAAATTCCATATAATAGATTCCGAAACTTCTTTTAACGCTCTCCTAGGTAGACCCTGGCTCTATGAATATAGAATGGTGCCTTCCTCTTTACATCAGTGTATCAAATTCTCCCGAGATGAAGTAGAGCATTGTATTAAAGGTGACTTGCAACCGTTCTCGATTCACAAAGTCGGTATATACGAAGATGCTTCATACTATCTGCCTAAGAAGCAGACAGTGTTCTCTAAAAATCTCAAATTGGCTGAAGTAGAAATACAAGAAGTGAAAGAAAGAAAAGAAAAAGAGAAAGAGAAAGAGAAAGAAAAAGAAAAGGAAAAGAAAAAAGAAAAAGAAGAAGAAAAGCATCCTGACCTCGAACACGATATTCATTGGGCACCTGCTCCTCCCTTACAAAGAGGTGGTAGAATGTCACAATGGTCTAGAGGAAGAGGTCGAGGATGGCAAAATAGAGGAACTTATGAAAATACAATGCAAAATATACAAATAGGGGTATCTGCAATACATATTGATTTGGAATCCAGTTCGGAGGACGAATCATATATGCTTGAGAAAGACCCACAGGTTGTAGAACATAGGAAATTTCTAAATCAGCCAAAATTTGAGATTTCTATAGAATCCGATAGTGACGAGGACAGGGTCCAAGTCACTAGGGAAGATAATTCAGACTTATCTACTATGGAGAGATTAAAGAAATATGTGGAAAATATTACCCTAACTCCTTTATCCCAAAGCGATGTAAAGAGGTTGGAAGTGAAAGCTTCTCTTCCTCTAAACCCCGAAACCAAAGCCAATAATTTTATACCTTCTACTAGCAAACCCCCAGAGACTGATGTAACCCTTGATGATCCTTTTATGGATGAGATAATAGAGCTACCTTTTGATTGGTATTCGAACTCTGCAAATAGATTTGCTAAACAAGGTTTAACACCGTTGAAATGGACTAGAGGCAAAGCCCAACAATTTGAACATTTGTGGAATAGAAAATACCATAAACAACTTTCAAAACATGGTATTAGTTTTGCTACTCTATGTTCGTTCGACGATGATGAATACTGTTTAGTAATTTCTAATAATTTTGAATCTGATAGTCTCTTTTCAGCGAACGTTAAGTCTTTTAACGAACTCTGCTTAGAAACTTCAGATGATTTCGATGATTTTCAAATTCGAGATGCACCTCCAGAACTCGAAGAAGAAATCAGATCTACAATTGACGATCTTAGAGAAATAAATCTAGGTACTGAAGAAGACCCTCGTCCGACTTTCATCAGCTCTCTATTGAATGAGGATGAGGCAAATGATATGATTCAACTTTTATCTGAATTCAAAGATTGTTTTGCTTGGAGCTACAAGGAGATGCCCGGATTATCCCCGGATGTAGTAGTGCACAAATTAGAAATTCAACCAGAAACATTTCCAGTAAAACAAGCACCCCGACGAATGCGACTCGACATCGAGCAGCAGGTCGTCATTGAAGTAAAGAAACTAATCGATGCAGGTTTTATTAGGGAGGAGAAATATCCAACCTGGTTAGCTAGCGTCGTGCCAGTCAAGAAGAAGAACGGTCAAATACGTGTTTGTATCAACTTCAGAGATCTGAATAAAGCATGTCCTAAAGATGAGTTTCCACTCCCGATACCGGAACTCATGGTAGATATCGCTTCCTCTCACGCGATATTCTCCTTTATGGATGGCTCATCTGGATATAATCAAATTAGAATGGATCCTGAAGATGAGAAGTATACCGTATTTCGAACACCGATAGGAGTTTACTGTTACAAAGTCATGCCTTTCGGTCTAAAGAATGCGGGAGCGACTTATCAAAGGGCAATGACAAGGATTTTTGACGAACTTATCCATAATCAAGTGGAATGTTACGTCGATGATCTAGTCATTAAGAGTGTTGAAAGGAATGATCATTTATATGATTTGAGGATTGTATTTCAAAGAATACGAGAATATAATTTGAAAATGAATCCTTTGAAATGCGCTTTCGGTGTCACTTCAGGGAAATTCTTGGGTTTCGTAGTTCGACACCGTGGAATCGAGATTGATCCAACTAAGATTAAAGCGATATTAGAAATGCCACATCCTAAGACACTTACCCAACTGAGATCTTTTCAAGGCCGATTAGCATACCTTAGGAGATTTATATCAAATCTTTCGGGCAGATGCCATCCATTCGCAGCATTATGCAAGAAAGATGCTCTGTTCAGATGGGATCATAATTGCCAGAAGGCCTTCGACAGCATCAAACAGTATTTTATGAATCCTCCAGTACTTGCAGCTCCTATACCAGGGAAACCTCTGATTTTATATACAACAGCTCTAAGTGAATCTCTTGGCGCATTATTAGCCCAATCTAATGAGTAAGGTAAAGAGAATGCACTATATTATCTGAGTAGACGTTTACTTCCCACCGAAGTAAATTATCCTCCGATTGAGAAACAATGTCTGGCTTTAATCTTCGCCGCTCAAAAGTTAAGGCACTACATGCTTTCTCACAAAGTAAATCTCATATCCAGAATAAATCCTTTGCAGTATTTGATGACTCGGCCAACATTATTAGGGAGATTAGCCCGTTGGTCAATGATATTATCACAGTTTGATATCACATTTACTCCTTTACGAGCAGTCAAAGGACAAGCAGTATCAGATTTCTTAGCAGCCCATCCTATTGAGGATGATTGCCCGATAAACGATGAACTACCAGATGAACAAGTCATGGAACTCGAGATAAATGAGAAGTTCACCTGGGAATTCTATTTTGACGGTGCTGCTTATATTCAGCAAGGAGAATCAGATGAAATTTTGCCCGGTCAGGCAGGAATCGGTATTGTATTTGTTACACCTGACAGAGGTACTATGTATTACTCCTATCACCTGTCAGAACCACGTACCAATAACGAAGCTGAATACGAAGCATTAATAACTGGCTTAGAATTGACTATCTTGAATGGGATCGAAGAAATCAAGATCTTCGGAGATTCACAGCTTGTTGTCAACCAAATAGCAGGAATTTTTAAAGTATTAAAAGATACTTTGATTCCTTACCATCAGTATGCAATGCATCTTTTGGAAAAGATCTCAAATGTCACGTTATATCGAATTCCCTGAGGGAAGAATTCTACAGCCGATGCCCTTGCCAAACTGGCTAAAGCACTGGCATGCTTCGAAGAAGATTCAATCCCGAAAGAAGTGCAAGGCCGACAAGTCCTTTCTCCTATAGACCTTGAACACATAAACAGGGAAGCTTCGACTGAGGTGAAAATTGTTTTGGCAGTAAACGACGAAGGTTTAGATTGGAGAAAACCGTTCATCGAATACTTGCAAGAAAATAAGCTCCCTCAGGAGAAATCAGCAGCAGATCAGATCAAGAGAAGATCACTATCCTACAGTTTGATTAATAATACCCTTTATAGAAGATCATTCGATCAGATGTGGTTACGATGTTTGAATAAATCAGAAGCACATAAGATCGTAGAAGAAGTGCATGCTGGTTTATGTGGTGCACATCAATCCGGTCCAAAAATGAAAATGAAAATCAAACGGATGGGATACTATTGGCCATCAATGATAGATGACTGCATGAAAATTGTACGTCACTGTCATCAATGCCAGGTGCACGGTGTAGTCCTTCATCAACCTCCGAATGTTCTACATCCAACTATTGCTTCTTGGCCTTTCGAAAGCTGGGGTACTGATATCATTGGTCCAATAGATCCCCCGTCTTCCAGAGGTCATAGATTCATTCTAGCAGCTACGGATTACTTTTCCAAATGGGCAGAAGTTGTTCCACTGAGAGAAGTCAAAGCTCAACAAGTTCTAAAATTTTTCAAAGAGAATATCGTGTACCGATTCGGTGTCCCTCGTCGGATCATCTCGGATAACGGTCCTTCATTCAGGAGTACTAAAATTAACAGCTTTGTCAAACGACATAACATCGATTTGAGATACTCCACCATCTATTACCCTCGGGCAAATGGATTAGCGGAGGCCTTCAACAAGACTCTAATTCAGATCATAAAGAAAACTTTAGACGACAATAAGCGTCAATGGCATGAGAAGTTGGTTGAGGCTTTATGGGCATATCGTACCACATACAGAACTCCAACTCAATCTACGCCATTCGCTTTAGTCTTTGGTTCAAAAGCAATCATTCCTTTAGAAGTCCAACTACCCTCGCTCAGAGTTGCAGTGAACTATCAGATCACTACATAACAGAATGCAAAACTCAGATTGGAAGAACTCGACGGTTTAGAAGAGAAGCGTTTGCAGGCTCAACAGAACCTCGAGTTATATAAAGCTAAGATGATACAAGCTCACGACAAATTAGTTCGTCCCAGAACTTTTCAAGTAGGAGATTTGGTGTTAGTTCTTCGAAGACCTATCTTATCTCATCGAAAGATAGGAGGAAAATTCGAACCGACATGGGAAGGCCCTTTTGTGGTGGAGAAAGCCTATCAAGGAGGATCTTATCAGCTAATGGTTGTAAAGGCAGTCATCCTATGTTGCCTATCAATGGAAGATATCTTAAGAGATATTATGATAGCTGATGTATTTGATAAATATTGCAAAGAAATAAAATTTTGAAATTTGAAGTTTCTAATGCTGATATCAACTGTTGAATGAGATAATTCAAATTTCTCATATTTCTTTAATGGTTTGATTTCTAAATTCGCTCGTTCGAGAATCGCTCTCTCGTCTGAGTATCTGCTTTTTCTGGAAATCGATCTTCCAGTCAAAGTTTAAATTTCACCTTTCCGATAATCGATCTATCGGGTAGGTTCTAAATTCGCTCGTTCGAGAATAGCTCTCTCGTCTGAGTATCCGCTTTTTCTGGAAATCGATCTTCCAGTCAAAGTTTAAATTTCACCTTTCCGATAATCGATCTATCGGTCAGGTTCTAAATTCGCTCGTTTGAGAATCGCTCTCTCGTCTGAGTATCCGCTTTTTCTGGAAATCGATCTTCCAGTCAAAGTTTAAATTTCACCTTTCCGATAATCGATCTATCGGTCAGGTTCTAAATTCGCTCATTCGAGAATCGCTCTCTCGTCTGAGTATCCACTTTTTCTGGAAATCGATCTTCCAGTCAAAGTTTAATTTCACCTTTCCGATAATCGATCTATCGATCAGGTTCTAAATTCGCTCGTTCGAGAATCGCTCTCTCGTCTGAGTATCCGCTTTTTCTAGAAATCGATCTTCCAGTCAAAGTTTAAATTTCACCTTTCCGATAATCGATCTATCGGTCAGGTTCTAAATTCGCTCGTTCGAGAATCAATCACCCGTCTGAATACCCACTTTTTATTTGGGAATCGATCTCCCATTTAAAACTTAAATTTCATCCCTCTGAGAATCAATCTCCCAGTCGGGTCCAGCTTTGTATTTGATGAAAAATTGAATTTTAATCAAATCTCCAGCTCTCAAGTCTTATTGATCAACCTCGGTCAACGCCAACATATGTGATTTATTCTTCGAATTCATCACACATGTTGGGGGTTCATTTGTTGACCTCATTTTTGTATGAGGTCTTCAATAAGATCCTAAATCCAATCCAGACCCCAATCAAATCCAGACCCAAATCCAAGGTCCTAAGGCTTGGTCCTAAAGGCCTTTTCCAGCAAATCTTCCAGAATTTTAAAACCCAGTGAAATGAACTCAGATTCAAGCTCTGTCAGTTTCATACTGATGGGGCATGTCTCTAGTGTCAACCCTCCAAATTTGAGCCCATTCTGAGCTCTCTAACCCCAGTTACTAAATCAGAATCCAAAGGCTGTAAAACCTTCAAATATTTACAGCCCATGCCACTGGACCTGCCCTTAACTAGACCCTGGCCTTAGAGACCTTCCCAAAGTCTCTAATCACTTTCAGACCTTCAATCCTGACTCCTTGAACATTAAACTGCCTCTGGGCTGGCTCAATTTGACCCCTATTTGACCAGGGGTCAAAATGACCAAAATACCCCAAGGGGGCTCAAATAGTGATTTTAAACCAGATGAACTCCAAATTGAATGCAACTACCTCCAGCAAGTTCCAAATGTCAAACCAAACCTGTTCAACCCATTCCCAGCCCCTGGGTCAACCTGGTTGACCAAGTTAACAGAGTTGACCCAAGAAGGCCCTTAAGGGTTCAAATGGTGATTTTGACCAAATTGATCTCTCCAGGCCCTGGGACCACATTCAATAAACTCAAAATGATGTTCTGAATTTGTTCAATCCATTTCCAGCCCCTGAACTCAACTGGTTGACCAAGTCAACCAGTTTTGGCCTAAAAGCCCATTAAGGGCCCATCAAGCCTTTTTGGGCTTAACAGTCTTTTAAAATCCCAAAATCACTCCCATCAGGCTTTAAATACTTAATCAAACTTGATCAACCCAGACCCACTTACTGGGTCAATCTGTTTGGCCCAGTCAATCCAGTTGACTCATTTCCTTTTAAGGGTCTTAATGGGTCATCTCAACCCATTAGGGATATCTAACTCATTCAAGCCCTCAATCAAGGTCCCATCACTCAATTAACATACCATGGACTCCTCATAACTTTCCTTATCAAGTGTTGATTGATTTGACTGGTCAAACCAGTTAACCTAAGTCTTAAAGAGTCATCCCTTTGGTCCAACCTCCTAACTCAATGAATCTAGCCCAATTCAAACTCATCTAATAGTCTTAGAACACCCTATGGCCTGCCTCACTGCCATCTCATCAGTCAACAGCCCAAGTTGACTGGTCAAATTGTCAAACTAAGCTTTAAATGGATTAAGCATGACCAAATTAACCCCATGAGCTAATCCACTCAATATCAAATCATTCCAGCAGCTCTAGGGTGCTCTAGAACCTTCTAAGACTCTATTACAGCCTTTGGATTTAAATCAAGTGGCCCAAAACATTTCCATATGCTCACATAAGGCCAAAAACACCTTTACATGTCATGTTTCCTTATTGTCCTTTGATTCTCTGCACCCCAACAACCTCCAGGCCATTTGGCAGCCATCCAGCAATCCTCCATGCAGATCTCAGCCTTCCATTCAACTTGGAATGAGTTGAATAGGGCAAAAGACTCATTTTGAGCCATCATTCTAATCCCCATCTTCTCTTACTGCCGCCAGCCTTCCAAGCCCAAATCTCTTTTCGTTCCAGCTCTCCAAGGTTTCCTCTACCTTCCCACTACAAAACCCAAGTGGTTGCACGTAACCGGCGGCGAGTTCTCCGGCGAGCCTACCACCCTATCCGTCTCAGCCTCTTAGAGCTCGATCCAGGCGTTTTCAAGCTCGGATTTGTGCTAGGGATCTACACTTGGACAATCTACAAGCTCAACCATCCATTAAACGGTCCAAATCGTCCATTAAATCAAGGTAAAACCCAAACCCTAGTTTATATATCCATGTTAAATAGCTTTGTGTAGAGTTCATCTAAAGCCAAACTAATTATTCCCCATTGTTTCTGCACATACCTTTTATCTATATATAAAATTTTATTCTATTTGGTGGACTGTATCGATCGAACGAGTTAAAAATATATTTCCTAGGGTGTTCCGTTAGATCCATGCAGGTGTACATTTTTTGGAGACGTTGATCCGCTGATCAACGGCTCTGATTTCGTAATCTGGCAAACCGTCCGACCGCGCGATGTCTCCAGTGTGTTAGAGTTCTCGTCCGACGTGATCTCAACCGCTGGATCCAAACCGCGCGACTAATTTCGACCGTTTGATCTTGTCGGATCAATATTAAGCACGCGATCTGATCTGAACCGTTAGATCAAACCCGCGTTCGATCCAACTGTCCGTTTCAGTGCCACGCTGGATAAGTGGCGGGACCCGCCACTGACCGCCGCCGTTTACGCGGCTAAATCCGTGCTCGCCGCGAGGCCCGCCGGCGCCGCCATTTCAAATAATAATTAAAATAAATATTTAAAATGTATTTAAATTACAGAAACTTGAAAAAATCATAGTAAATAAAATATAAATCCAAAAAATATGTATAATACCTCATTCTGTTCATATTTTAATCCTCTATTTTCTAAAACTATTTTTAAATTAAAATATTATATATTTTGGAAGTAATTTAATAAATACATTTTTCTGTATTTATTTTATATTTAAATAAATAAAAATCTTTTTAATTTGAAATTTGGCTTGAGTTTTCCTTTTGACTTGTTTGACATCCAGTAATTTTCTCATAATTATTTGGACCATATCTTAATGATTATTGATTTTCAAACTTTAAGTATATATATGCATATATATATATATATATATGTGTTATATATTTTAAAATCAGTTTCAACTTATAAGGGAGGTAGGGTTATCTTTGTATCTACCCTATCATTATATTTTGAAATCTTAATTGTAGATAGGAGCATATGAATAGAAATGATGGGGAATATTTATTTACCTAGAAAACAATTTCATCAATCTTACATCCATTTCATGCTTCTATTAAATATTAGCGCACTATTGATCATGATTGATATGATTTGATTGTAATTATTGTTTAAAGGGTTCGAAGAATTTGATTTGCTATCCTAAAACCTAGTGACATTAGGGACAATAATTAAGGCAAGTCTTAGCCAACTTAGATCAATCTAGGATATATATTATATACCATTCCTTTTGGAATGAAACTCAAATTTAGAGAACTAGTGTCATGTACCCAATGATCTAAAACACCTTGATTGGACATTAATTGATCTTATAATAACTAGTAGATTTAGGATGATCTTTCATTAAGGATCTTTTTCTTTTGTTTTAATAAACTCTTAATAAATCAAATTAAAAACCCTAAACATCCTAATCAATCATAATCAACTCTAATCAACCCTAAAATAAACTCACAACCTTCTAAAATTAAACTAACGCTTAAATCCCACTAATTTCAATTAATCCTTAATTAAACATTAAAACTTCTAGAAAATATAATAAATCCATTTTAAATCTAAAAATTATAAATAATACCTCTAACTGACCATAATCTAGTTCTTAACCAATGAAATTAAAATCAAATCAATTTGACATTAAACTAAAGCTTAATTTGATTTTAAGTAAAATCTAATATTTAATTCTTTTAATTAATTAATAATAATTAAAAATTCCAATAAATTCCCAAACACTTGGAAATCCCTCCTTAGGTCATTCCTGACCTTTGGAGCTAATTTCAAGAGGTTTGAAATCCATTTGGAGCAAAACCATAAAAAGGGCCTTAATTAAACAATTTCCAAAAATTCATTAAATAGCCCAAATTTTGAAAAATCATAACTAATTCAAGAAAAATCCAAATTGACCAAACTCAATTGCATTCAACTCATAATAAGGCCTAATATTTATTAAAAATATAAAATTTCTAGAAAACTTTTAAATTCAAAAAGTCAACAAATCGGTGACTTTTACTCAAAACTAGTTCAAAACTTCAAACCTTCATAACTAAATCCAGAAAAATCCAGTTTCAGCAAACTTACCTTCTAACTGATCGTCATAAGGTCTAATATTTTAATAAAATTTTAACTTTACAGAAAACACTTTTTAATAAAAAGTCAGCTTTTGCCCCCTTATTAAATGATTAAAATAATCCAATAATTCCTAAAAATTCAAAAATTACTCTAAAACTCTAAAAAATGACTAACTCACTTCTAAAATCAGTAACCTAATTCATTTCTAATAAAATTCATTAATTCCTAATTCTTAACTAATTTAAGCTACTTAAATATACCAGGTACCACTGGGTAACCCAGGCCTACGAGGCTATTAGCTTAGCCCCAAGAAAGGTGAAATAAACTTCACGGCCTCGGTGTGAAACAAAGGTGGTACCCAACCAATCATTAAAAAATCAAATCTCTAAATCAATTTCAAATCCTTAATAATTTAATAAACATTTAATTCTTAATAATTTCTGAATTCTATTAATTAAAATCTATTAATTATTCAATTAAATTCTATATTCCTTTAACTTAAATTAATTAGATAATTTGATTGAATAAGATTTATCTTAATCAATCAAATTTGATAATTGATTTAGATTAAATGAATTCGGGTCTTCTATACCTAAAGTTTGATTCCTTTTGGAGGACTTTGGGCATTTTGACTTTTAAAGACCTTAAAAACATTTAAATAACAAAGAGATCTCTTATGTGTTATGCATGATTCCTTTCATGAGGGCACTAACACATTTAGATTTGAAGATCTTCAAATAAAGAATAATAAATTACCGACCTTATACGACGTGCTAGATTCCTTCGGGAGGGCACGTTGTATTACATTTGTAAGGTCCCTTTCTCTCTCCTTAATAAATTATAAGGATTCTCAAAATAAATACCTATCTTCTGTCTAAAACGGGTATTTATTCTGAAAGTCTTAGGATTTATAAATTGATGATTTCCTGCACTTAGGGAATTATCAATCTATAGATTCTTTATAACTAAATTAAATAACTCCAACATTCAAAATTGGAATAATTCTTAATAAATTCAAATATACTTTATTTAAACTTTAATTAAATTCCTTTGAACTATAATAAATCAATCCTAATAATACATGCAATTTAAACAAATAAACCTATTAGGACCTATCCAAGCCACACAGCTTTCTTCACACACTTAGATGCTTGCTAGAACAACCAACTCTAGCCTAAGTTAGGCCGATGGTTTGTTTTGTTTTGCTTGCGGGTGTCTTGCCTAGAGGACACCTATGTGTGATTGCTTACCTTCCTGTACTGCATAAGCATGCATATTTACTTTTCTGTCTGTACACCAGAGTGCGGAGTGAATAAAGTGAGGGCCGTGTACTTTACTTTTCTGTCTTTACTTTCCTGCATTTATAACTATACACAATGCACTCATAACATGCATCATTATATAACTGCTTTATTTCCTATCTTTTATATTACTGCAACAGTAGAATGTTTTTAGGATCTGATGTACTGCTTTTCATTTCTTAGAATTGTTGTATATAGATTGAGTCTGTACAGTGTCTGGAGTCTGTAAAAGAATTAAAGATAACTGCTTATAAATATACAAATGGGGCTCCAAAAAGTAATGTCTTCCTTCAGAAGGACGTTCCTTTTTGGAATTCCATAGAAGACCCGGAGCCCGAAGATCCTAAGCAGTTATATTTAATTCTATTTTCTTATAGGCTTAGAACCCAGGTTTGTTGTTGGTGGATCCTGGCCACCATTACTTTACTGCAAATTCTGGTATGTAACCGATAAAAATTATATTATTAAAATCAGCTCTTTCATATATAACTGTTTCATACATCATTCACATACGAATAGATTTTTGGTTTTTGTAAGCATATTACTCTGCATTTATTTTAAATTTTTTAATAAACTCCTTGATTCCTAGAATAGAGCTACCTTAACTCTTGCATCATTGGCGAATTATTGTGATTAGGATTGTTAGCTGGCAGCCCACTCTAGACAGGTGGTAAGTCCAGATCGTATACACTTCTCTCTACACATTCCTCCTTCTAATTAATTCTAATTCTTCTAAATTCAACTCTATAATCTAATGCCTGATCGTGGAAATTTAAATTAGCCCAAATATTTAATTAGATTTATATATAATTTTGGAATCAATTAGTCTTCAATTAAATCGAGAGTGTTCTCTTAGGAGATGTAATTAACTACAGGGACTTGCCCCTGTAGGAAGTCTAGATCCCAGAATAATCTAAACCCTACCTAAGTTCTTTTCTGAGGTAGAGGAAAGATCTGTGGAAGTAGATTAGATTTTGTTCATATTTAGGAGTTATTTCTATAATTAATGAATAGATAGATAGTTGAATTGTTTTTTACTAACAAATCAAGTATCTTCTATATTTAATTATAGAAATGAACTTACAATTCGTTAATCTAATCAGGTCGAATAGAGAATATACTCGTCATCCCTTCAGGATGATTTGAATATTCTCTATACTACACCTGATTAGGAGAATGAGTTGTACTGCTTCTCCCTTTAAAATCAATAGAAGGGTATTAGTCTGTCTTTCAGGGCAATATAATACCCGACTGTGTAGGTTTAATTGGGAGAAATATATCCTAAATATAAATAAAACGAATCGTGTGAGAAGATAAAATTCTTATTTTTAAATAGAAAATCCTGCTTTATCTATACTTTTATTTAGATCAATTCCTTACAATCAAGAAATAGATAGGTATTTGATCTACTTTCACGAATAAATCAAATATCGTCTGTATACTTGATTTTAGGGATGAATCGACAATTCACTAATCTAATTAGGTAAATAGGGAAAATACGGATCGTCCTTTCGGGTGATTTGTATATTACTTATGTCATACCTGATTAGGAAAGCGAATTATCTGTTCTTTTTCTTTAGAATCAGTAGAAGGATATCAGTCTGTCTTTCGAGGTGGTCTGATATCCGATTATATAGATTCAATTGAAAGAGAATGTTCAAAAATAAAAAATAAAGCAATTTTTTTTTTTCATAAACAAAATAGGATAAATTTCATTTCAAAAGTTATTGTTAAAAAAATCTCTCTCTCCTTCTCTTTCTCTATTTAAATAACATAGATTTATTATACAATATGGATTCTTTTATATTCTATTAAATATTTACATACAAGAATTATATTTAAAAAAATAATAATAATAAAATAAAGTTAGTTAGATGATTTTATTTTCTCACAAGATCAAGTATAGATGTCTAATATGAAAATTTCATGTAATGTGATCTCAAATCATAATTATTTTCAACTAGTCTAATTTTATAACTCAAAAGAGTTATAATCAAAATTCAATACTTCATGCTAAATCATAATTGAAATTAAATAACTTTATTTTAAAGTTTTTAATCACTAAAATAATAATACTTTAGTCTGATCATAAAATAAGTTTATAATAATTGAACAGTACAAACAAACTCCCACTAAGCTAGCAAATCATCAAAACAAATTACACCAATACGAGTCATATGCTCATGAAATATTTTAGGTGTTAATTATTTTGTAAGTGGGTCTGCAATCATAAAGTTTATACTAATATGCTCAATAGAATTTTGAGAACTCTAAATTCTTTCTTTCACAACAAGAAACTTAATGTCAATATGCTTTGATTTTGATGAGCTCTTGTTGTTCTTGAAATATAACTCACTTAATTCATTATCACAATTTATCTTTAATGGTTTCTCAATGTCATCAACAATATATAACCCTATGTAAAATTTCACAACCATATTTCTTGATTTGAAACCTCATAACAAGTTACAAATTCTGTATCTATTATTGAAGAAGTTATAAGTGACTGCTTGACACTTTTCTAAGAAATAACACATCCACCAAATATAAAAATATTGCCTAAAGAGGATCTCCTAATATCGAGAAAACTAGTAAAATCAAAGTCTGAATAACCCACAATCTTTAAATGATCAGATCTCTGATATGTGAGTATGAAATCTTTTATACTTTTTAGATACCTCATAGCTCGTTTTACTAATTTCCAACGATTCATTCTTAGGTTACTTAAATATCCACAAAGCATTCCAACAATGTATGCAATATCCGGATGCATACAAACTTGAGCATACATAAGACTACCTATTGTCGATGCAAAAGAGATCTTATCTATCTCTTGTTTTTCAACTTCATTTCTTGGCCATTAAATCATATTAAATTTATCACCTTTTACAATTGGTGTATCCCCTAGCGCACAATCTTTCGTGCAAATCTGCTAAGCACTTTATCAATTTAGGCTGTTTGTGATAACCAAAGTATATCACGAGAGCGATCCCGATGAATTTGTATACCCAATATAAATGATGTATTTCCAAGATCTTTCATTTCAAATTTATTTGCAAGAAATCTCTTAGTCTCATACAATAAACCTACATCACTATTTGCTAACAGAATATCATCGACATATACTACAGGGAGAATAAACTTACTCCCACTTGTTTTATGATAAATGCATTGATTTATAAGTGTCATAATGATTATAAAAGAGTCTTTCAAAGAAATTAGAGAGAATTTTTTTATAATCAATGACTTCCTTTTAAGTTAAACATTTAGCAACTACACGTGACTTATATCTTTCAATATTATCTTTTGCATCTCTTTTGGTTTTCAAAATTCATTTACAATCAATAGGTTTTGCTCCTTCAAATAATTCAAAAAGATCTCAAACATCATAATCTTTTATTGATTTTTATCTCATCTTACATGACATTTATCCAATTTTGAGAATTAAAATATTGTTTGACATGACTAAATGAGATTGGGTTATCTCCCAATCCCATATGAAACTCATGCTCTTTGAGATATATAATAGAGTTATTTGAAATTGTTGTTCTCGTTTCCCTTGTGGATTTCCTTAATGGCACTTCAATTTGAGGTTAATGACCTTCTATATGAGTGGAAGATAATTCAAAATTATTTTGATTATCTGAATTTATAATTTGAATAACATTAGGCATAATTATCTGATTTTTTTTCAATTGTAATAGTAAGAATAATAACATATTTCTCCTTAAAATCAAAATCTTTGAGTTTATCACTCACACTATATTCAACATCCTAAAATAAATTTAGCATTGCTCGTCTCAAAAAAGAATTTATTTGAGGAATCATAAAACTTAAAGTTTCTTGACCTTTCAAAGTATTCAACAAAATAGCAGCCAACAGTTCTTGAGTCTAATTTTCTTTCATTAGGCTTATATAGCTTAGCCTCAGCTGGACATATCCAAACATGAAAATGCCTAATGCTAGACTTCTTTCCAGTTCACAACTCATATGAGATTTAGTTACTACTTTCTTGGAACTTTATTAAGAATATAAACTGCAGTCTTTAAGGCTTCTCTCCAAATTGATTCTGATAAAGAAGAATGACTAATCATACTTCTGACCATTCCTCGTCTCTTAGCTACATCATTTTGACTTGGAGTCCCTAGCATAATGTATTGAGGAATGATGCTACATTCTGCTAAATATCTTGCAAAAGGGTCTGGGCGTTGTTCACATAATCCATCATATATATCATAGTATTCACCACCACGGTCAGATTTGACAGTTTTAATCTTCTTACCAAGTTGATTTTCAACTTCAGCTTTTATGACCTTAAACACATTCTAAGATTCTGATTTTTCATGTATTAAGTATAAGTACCCATAACGAGAATAATTATTTATGAAAGTAATAAAATACTGTTAACCATTCCAAGAAGCTATAGGAAATAGACTACAGTGTTAAAAATTGACACGACCCGAAAACTAAACTTGAACCCGACATGAAAATTTATGGTTCGAGTCAACCCGAACTTGAAATGAGTCATATTTGGGTCCTGATTAACCATTTCAAATTTTGGGTCGGGTTCAGGGTTTGGGGTTCGGGTTGACCCGAACCCGACATTGACCCGATTTTGACCCGAAGAAGCGCTGGAAAGGGAGAAAGTTAGCTTTACAGTGAGCAAACTCCTATCGTTTCCTCTGCCTTCTGATCAAAATGTTGTAACTTCTGGTCCGATCGGAAGGGAACATCATCCAAGGAGGCAAGGAGCGAAGTCGAACAGCAATGAAGGAGCTTCACAGCTAGTAAACTCCCATCGTTGCTTCCGATTAAAATGTTGTAACTTCCTATCTAATCAGAAGGTAAAGTCGTCTAACTATACAAGGAGTGAAGTCGAACAATAATGTCACGGTGAGCGAACTCCAGTTGTTGCATCCAATCAAAAGGTTGTAACTTCCGATCTGATCGAAAGATAACATCGTCTAAGCAGCGAAGTCGAACAGCAATGAATGAGCGGGCAAGGAGTCGGTCAGCAAGTAAACTCCAGTCATTGCTTCTGATCAAAAGGTTGTAACGTCCGATCCTATCAAAAGGTAACGTTGTCCAAGGAGCGAAGTCGAACAATAAAGAATAAGCGAGGAGCGAGGAGCGAGGAGCGAGGAGCATGGAGCCGGCCAGCAAGCGAACTCCCGTCATTGCTTCCGATCAAAAGGTAGTAATTTCGGATCCGATCGAAAGGTAATGTTGTCCAAGGAGCGAAGTCGAATAGCAATGAATGAGCAAGGAGCCGTTGCTTTCTATTAAATGGTTGTAACTTTCGATCCGACTGAAATCGAATGTCGTCATGGGTCAGGTTCGAGTTGATGTGAACCCCAAACGGGTTGGGTTTCAGTCCAAAAAATCAACCCGCTTGTAAAAATGGGTCGATTTTGTGTTGAACCAAATAAAACCAAGTCAGTTCCGAGTTTGACCTGAACCCGACCCGTGACTCGAAATTGACACCCCTAAATATTAGTATGTATTAATTCCAAGATATTTAAACTCTTTTTGGTACCTAATTTATTAATATTTGTTTGTTTTACCTTAAATACATTCAATATAAGTTTTAAAATCAGTATAATTAAGGAAATCAAGAATTTCATCTGACATAAACCTTTCAATTATTAGTTTAGAAATATATCCTAAATGCTTGTGCCATAATATAAAGAAAATTTTCTCTTTATACCAAAATTATTTATATAAAAAGTTTCATTTATCTGTGAGACAGAAATATCTAATTTATATAGATTATCAATCAAATAACATGTATCAATAATTTTTAAACACCGAAAGAGACTAAATTTTCTATTTCCAAATAAATAAGAATAACCATATTTGTTCAAACATGAAATAAAAATTAGATTTCGTCTAAATAACGATATATAAAAATATCACATAAATCCAAAGTAGAATCAGATTATAAGTACAATCTATATAAGCCTACAGCTTAACATGAGCTTTATTGACATTTCTCACATAAATGAATCTTTCAGCATCGATTGACACTCTATTTCTTAGACAACCCTACATAGTCACACTTATGTGAGTAGTTGCATATGTATATGTCCACTAAGTATGATTTGATATTAAGGCTAAATTAATTTCAGAACAAGCAAGATTCAGAAGTTTACACTTTTTTATGAGCCATTTAACATATTTTGGACAATCCTTCTTCACATGACCAATCTTTTTGCAGAAGAAATAAGTAATAACTAGATCTTACTTTTGTTGCACTTTTGGTTATGAAGTCCCTTTATCTATAACTCTTTTAGCTTTATAATTTTTTTTCTTTTTGGTAACAAAATCATGAGAAGAAGAAGTTACCTAAGCACTTTCTATATTTTCATGTTTTAATCTTTCTTGCTCTTGCAGACACTGAGCAATGAGCGCATTAAAAGTGCATTTTTCCTTTTGAGTATTGTAACTTACCTTAAAAGAACTAAATTATCCAAGAAGAGAGATCAAGACTAGAAGCACAAGAATGTTATCGGACAATTCTAATTTTAATTATTTTAGTCTTATAATAAGATTAGATATTTTCATAATATACTCTCTTATGTTACATTTGCTTTTATACCGTATTGAAATAAGTTTACTAAAAATAGTATTTGTTTCGACCTTTTCAAAACCTGTGAAACTATTTGCTATTTGGTTTAGAAACTTCTTAGCATTTTTCTCCTTAGATATTGCACCCCTAATGGTATCTGAAATAGAGTGTTTCATGATCATAAGACTCATCCGATTTGAATGCTCCTATTATTTAAAATTTTCCCTTTGTTCAAAAGTGCTTTCCATAATAAGGGTAGGACTTTCAGTCCGAATAGTATAGTCTAGATCTATACACCTAAGAACAATAGTAATGTGCTTATGTTCTCTTTCCATTTCTTATAATTAGTGTCATTAAACACTGAAATGTTATTTAAATTGATAGATATTGAATAAATATTAACTAAAAAAAGAATAAAAATAAGCTCACAATTAGTAATAGTGCAAGGTGGGCCCTTATAAGATATCTAACACAATATTATAATTTAGTCTTTGGACACAAATTATAATTTGTAAATGATACTCTTAAAATTGTAGTTAATAAAGATTGATAAAAAATTATGTCAATAATAAACCTTTATTTTGACTGATTTACTATATGCATGAAAAATTTCAAAATTATCACATATTTATTACTAAATCTTTGGAGTCCAGCCAAAAAAATATTATTTTGGGCTAATTATTTTTCGCATAGACTTGAAATTTTTTTTAGTATTATTCAATAAATTTTAAATTAAATTAATTGATCTAATAGAGGTCACTTTAATAATATATTATTTCAATTTAATTTAATTTTAATATAATAAATAATTATTTCAAATAAGAAAATATATTGAGTAAAAAAATCATGTCGTTATGGCATGCAAATAAAAAAAAGGTAGTTATCCTTTTCATTCTCGGTTATCATTAAATAAATGATTAAAAAATTCTAAAAATTGAGTGACCAATAACAACTATTGTCAACACACCAATAAGTGCATCTATTCACAACAGCTGCAGCTATTCATGAAAAATTAAATCCATGAAAATGATGAACTCAATTTACAACAAAAGTAGTGAAGAATCAATACGATTACAGTAATGTTGAACTTCACAAATTTATCTGTTCTCTTAATGTTTCAACACAAAAAAAAAAAAATAGATTTTAAAAAAATGCTTGCAAATATTTGACATCGAGGAATCGGAATTTTTTCAAATGAAAAATCATTATCAAACGAATATTCCTTTTGATCGAAAAACTCAAATAAATCAATAACATGCTTGGAGAAAATCATTTTTCTTTGATTCAACATGAAATCAGGCTCTAATATCATTTGTTAGAATTTAAAGTAGACGAAAAAATAATTTCATCATCTCTAAAAGACATTAAATCATCGAGAAAAATTATCTGAAGTGTACATGAATTCATTGAAATGCAGAATCGAGGTTTTCAATCTTTCACAATGGAGAAAAAAGATTCATGTAGCCGACCCCACATAGTGGGATAAAGGCTTGATGTTGTTGTTGTTGTACATGAATTCATTGAAATGCATAATCGAGATTTTCAATCTTTCACCTTTGAAGCGGCATTCTCCAAGAAAGCAAGAGACCCCTTCTTTTCACTCAAAATGAGAAATGAGGAAAATAAGAATTTAGCCGCTTAAAGTGGAGAACATGACTTTTTTTATACTTTAAGTGTATTTATTTTTCTTTCAATCCATCATTAAAATAAAATAAATATTTGACCTTTACACAAAAGAATTAATTCATACAAATTTAATTGAGATGTCATATAAGCTAAAAAATAATTTAATTCTTAAAAAGATCACTAACTTAATTGGCTCAATTCTAGATAGTCTAATGTATAATACTTTACTTATATGTAAAAATATATGAGCCCACATACAAAAATTTCCCAACATAAGGGTCTGTGTGGAAGAATTACAATTTTTTATAGAAATTGTTGTAAAACTATTGTGTAGAAAGTAATTTTTTAAAAAAATTGTGGTAATAAAGTAGGTTCGTAGCACAAAATATTCTTAAAAGCAGCAAAAAAGTAATAGTCAAATAGAAATTATGATTGTGATCTGAAAAATATAGCATTAAAAATTGTCCCAAGCAAACCCTAAAGTAGCCCATATAAATAATACAAGGATCATTTTGATCTTAAAAAAACAAAAAATAAACAAAAAATAAATAAATAAAATGAAAAAAAAATGATCATTTTGACCTTATTCTTTTTTCCTTTTACTCAAATGTAATAGAATTTTCTTTCAAATGTTTAACTCATTCCGACGGACTTTTTATAATAGAAGGAATATGTCTGATTTAGGCTTCTTTTAAGATAACTTTTTTATTATTTTCTAAAGCAACTTTTTAGTATAAATTTTTTTAGTAAATAATAAAAAAGTTGTAGGAAAAAACTGTCTCAAATAAGACCTAAATGATCTTAATAAATAAACGCCAAACTCTAAATCAAATATCTAATTCTCAAAATTACATTTGTCTACACATTATGTACTTATTCTATCATGATAAGGACGCCCAGATAAAAAATCTACTCGGGTAGTTCACGCGGCACTAGGACCGCATAAATTGTAGCACGAAAAATATATGGATAATATTTTCATGGTCACCCTAGTTTAATAAGAATAGGAATCATAATAATTAAATTTATTCCAAAATTAATCAATTAAAATTCAGATTAGGCTTAATTTTGAATAAATTTAATGAGTATAAAATCTATCCGAAAACAATATTTTAACCCAAATTTTTTCCTCACATTCTCTGTGGAGTAATGTGAGGAAAAAATAGGTTGGAGTAGCTCTAGTAGAAGATAAGATTAGAGAGAGTCGTCCTAGATGGTTTGGTCACTTAAAATGGCGGCCTTCCGATGACCCGCTTAGGAGAGTAGAGGTATTAGATTTGACTTATGTTAAGAAAGGTAGGGGTAGACCTAAAAAGACTTGGTTAGAAAATATTAGGACCTTTCTTTATTAGTTTTAAACGAGAATTTGACTTTTAATAAGACACAATGGAGAAAAAGAATTCATGTAGCCGACCCCACGTAGTGGGATAAAGGCTTGATGTTGTTGTTGTTGTAGTATTCTCGGACAAAACACACTCTCGAAGCCTACTCCATGAGAGTTAAAGAAAGAACGTACCATAGAGATCAAGCCACGGAAGATGATTACTTGGAATGAATTCGCCGGAGGATCGGAGGGCATCGGATTCGGCAGAGTAGGCCATGACGAGGCCAATGAACGGCCCAGATTCGTTGATTTCGTCGACCGCCGGCCGGAGAGGATGCGTCGCCGGAAGGCCCGACGCTCTATGTAGGAGGAGGGCGAGGAGAAGAGAGACGGCGGCGGGGTTGTTGGCTAAAATTCCCCGGCAGAAAGCTAGGCCGATTTCCATGGAGAGAGGAAAGCGGCCCAGAAAAATGTGGAAAGCGGACAGCATTGAATGAATTAGATAGACGATGGGCTATGTAGTGACCGATGTGATGGCGAATGGGATTAGAAACATCTCAATAAACCAATTTCATTTGCTCCCATAGTGGAAAAGGACTTTTATTTTGAAAAAAAAAAAATTTGCGTCAACATCGTAAAATAATTTTACCCAAAAAAAAAACATCTTAAAATAAGCGAGTATAAACAGTGTAAAGGAGGTTTTTTTTTATGACAAGGAAGTATTGTTTTTAGACCAGTAAAAACTTCAGTCGATCTAGCATGTAACTCACACTAATTTATACGGTCAACACTCAAGGCTTTCACTTGTATATTCTAAAATTTACCCACACCAATAAATAGTAGAGGAATTTTTATTGGGAACGGACTTCAGACATAGCTCTGGAGTCCTGTAATATTGTGTCACGTGGACCCCAACATTACCCCATCATTCTATGAACAAATTTTAAAAGGGAGCTTTGTTAATATTTAAATTTTAAGAAGTAGCAAAATCTTAAAATTATTTAGAAATGATCAAACTTACTAAATGATTTGGTGCATTCTATAGAATGCACCAAACCATTTGGTGCATAAAAACGCCAAATGGTTTGGTGCATTCTATAGAATGCGTCAAACCCTTTGGTGCATTCTATAGAATACTCCAAATGTTTTGGTGTATTCTAAACAGAGCAAAATTTTAATCAAATTATTATTTGCATAGTAATTAGTTGATTAATCATGCATAATAAAAGCATTATAAAAACAAGCAAAATCGTCCATAAAAATTTGTTAAAAAAAATCATATACCTTATAAATTTGTAAATGTGGTGAATTTTTTTTACTATAAAAAAGTCATAAATGTCTTTTTTTTAGTTTGAGATATTTTTAAATTTTATATAAAATAGTAATTTAATTAGATGTAAAAGTTTTAAACTTATAAACTTTACATAAATTGTAAAATTGCTTATTTATTTTAATTTTTTATTTCTCAAATATTATAAATTTAGGGTTTCAAAATTTTAAAAAAAATGAAAATAAAACAATTTAAAATTGTATAAATTAAATTGAATGAAATTGTTAATTAATTTATAATTTTTTAATTACAAATAATTTATTATTTTATTATAATTAGTTTAGGGTTATGAATTACTTAATTTGTCAACATTTGAATTTCTTCAAATAATACTATTATTTATCTAATTTAAATTTATCTGGTAATATTATATCCTTGGATTCAAAAAGTACTCAAATTTTAAATATAAGAAGAATCAGTAAATTTAAGAAGAACAAACATTTCAATAATAATAAGAAGATTATATTAAAAACTACATTTAGACAAACACAAAAACATAGATCCATAAAAGTTTTAGTAAAAGAAATAAGCAAGCACATTGTTACATATAAACCCACACTGAATCAACTAACATACATTTTTTTACATATAAGACGGTGAAATAAATTACAAAGTTATATCCTCCGTTTGTAAAGGCGAATAGCATCACTACCCGAGGTAAATTTAACTGTAGGTCGTCGAACTCGCCTTTGAATTGGTGGTTGAACATCTACACCCTCGTCACCCTTGACTTGCTGGTACTCCTAGGTAGGTTGTCCTTCCTGCAATAATAAATCTTGCTATGTCAGTGATGATGGTAAACCCACAGGTGCCATCTAATAAAGTATAGACACATTAAATGATGAATATGAAGGGGTCTGTTGAAACTCTCTATCATAATTGAGATTTGCTGGATGCCCGATTGTTGCATCATATGTGCTAGACTATTGTGTAGGCATCGACGATTGTCCTACATCATATGTAGATGTTATGTCAAAATATCTTGTGCCAACATACATTGAATGTCTTGGTGGATCCATACTCTTGGTCTGGCCCAGTGGTTGCCTCCTATAACCCCCTGTTGATGGAGAAGGTGCATTTGAGGTAGAACATCTAGAACCCTAAGCTGCCTGAGCCCTAGCATGGGCCTGCTCAAATATACTGGTGTCAAAACTAGTATAATCAATGTAAACTGATCTCTATACTCTATTAGCTAACTCCACGACCTAATCAACAGCCAATTGTAGGGAGCTTGCATTTTCCCCGTGTCTGCCACTTAGCAGTTCTAGCAAGTCATAACTCTGTATGAAGTAGTCAGCCTGTATTTTTTGTTCATAAAAGGAAGTGTCATATTACCATGTAATTTGTTAACATTTAATAGTATTACATAGGAAGGGATACTTACCACCAAGCGCTCCCTAGAAGATCTTGGGAAAATAGTTTTTAGAGGCAAAGTCTAGGGCTGTAGTAAGTAGATAGATGCCCATGATCGGTACCATAGGAGGTATGTCCCCAACTCCATGTTACCATTACCTTCTGATGGAATCAATGGAACAAGAAATGCATGTATACATCATAATGTACGTCATGTACTTAACTATCCAGTCAATATCAGCCTGTCCTCGACCATCTATCCTCCTGAACCCTCTCTCCATAGGCTCCAAATCAGTGAATTGGACTCCTCCAAATTGCCTCATAACTCAATCTGGGAGGTGCCACTCTGCACATTTCCAACTGATCATCGGGACCCTTGCTATCTATAACTCCCTGGACATATGACAGCGCTCTAGTAATGATACGAGAATTGCTTCTATGTATGGCACCATCTTAACCATTAACAAATTCGATATGAGAGCTTCAAAATGGTCTTATTAATTTAAATGTTGTTGTGCTTACCTAGCTTAGCCGTAAACCATCAAGTTCATCTCTATACGTCATTGTGTTGCCCGATGGAATCTCCCTAATCCGATCTTCATGCCACCTGAAAGTAGACATAATTAAATATATTTATTTTGATGTTAATTAGTAAGAATAATTAATTTCATTTTTTTGTTAAAGTTCATACATACCTGGAACCAAGTGGTCATCCATCTAAGTCAGCTATATGAGGCACTCAAAGTGTTAGTTTTCCTACATATAATCGCTCCCATGACCAAACTTGTAGCAAAGCAACACAACCAACAATATAAGTGCGTGTGGGTCGAGTGGCATAAAACAACTCTCTATATAGATGTGCTAAAACTGCACTACCAATAGACATCATGGAAAACATATCCAAGTTTGAAAGTAGAGGCAGCCACTGCAATGATACATGTGATTGAGATGTGTCTGGTATCAAGAAACAACCAATCATAAATAGTATGTATGCTCGAACATGCTGCACGAATATAGCAGGAGGCAAATCATCATAAGAATCTCTGTAAAAAAGTCCATCTCAACCATCTAAGAGGTACCATAGACTCCACTTGTGCAGTACCCATTGTGAAGCTGGCTTGCACATCAGCATATTCAGGATCATGATACATAATGTCATGTCCAGGATGACCTCCAAGAAGCTCATCACAACAATCAGGCCATCTCTGCCAGTGTAAACCTTCACCGATAACAATTGGGCCAACAATCAGAGGACTTATAACTCGGAGGCCAAGAAGAACATGAACATCCTGCAATGTGATGGTTATTTCCCCAATGGTAAAGTGGAAAATGTTTGTCATAGGACACCATCTCTTAACCAATGCGTTGATAAGATTATTATCTATTCTAATGAAATGGAGGTGCTGCACAATATCCAACCCAACAACCTTAAGAACATATAGTAATCGTGTGCAATGTACAAGTCATTCACAAACCATGCGTAAGTGCACTGATGTCACTAATGGAGATGTCTGCAAAACATCAAAAGTTCTTCAACATAAATTATATAAACTATATGATAAATGTGTAAAAAATTTTTTGCATACTTGATTTAGATCGTGAGCTCTGTCTGAACCTCCCAATGATGTTATGCTCAATTGAACATTCATAACGTCTTCATTAGTAACCTGAGGGGCACTACCCCTTCGAGTACGATGCTGTACTAATCCACCTGTTCTTCCCACCATTTAATAGTTATCTATCCCACTATAATATATATTTGGTACATCAGTTGCGGCAACTTAAATTCATAATACAAATGAGAGTTTGAATTACAACCATAACACACACACACACACACACACACAGAGAGACATATATATATATATATATATATATATATATATATATATATATATATATATATATATATATATATATGGAAGAAAATAACAAGCTAGAAAATATCAAATGCTACAATAACATGTTTGACAATGTAGTTGTAGTCTTCAAAAGTGGTGGAAGCAACTAGCGATTTTGCCTTCCATATATGTTCATGTTTTAAGGAACATTAAATAAGTATTTTATCAATTTCCGAACAAAATGAAAATGAAAACTTGAAAAGGCCAGGGAAGTTATGAGAACCTGGAAGAGCTAGGATTATTTGGACAGGTAGCCTTATTGTGCCTAAGAGTCTTACAGAAGCCACAAGCCTTGACTGATGTATTGGAAGGCTCATTCATGGTATCAGAGCATGGCTAGCATACTTTACATGTACTAGATGCATCCTAGGAATTTAATTTAACTTTCCTTAGCTTGTTTACATTCATACCATCGCATTATATTTTTGCATCATTGTTTTATTTGGCTGTCCACTGTTTTCCTGCACTCATTTAGTGGGTTTAGGTTAGCATTTCATGTACTTAAGCGCTGTCCACACTCTAGACACCTAACCCAACACTTAACGCATTTATTCAAGCCTTGTAGTGTGCTATCCAGAAAATTTCTGCAACATTTAGAGAGCTTTAGGTGACCCCAACCTAGTGTTTAGGTGCTGTCCACATCCCAAAACACATCATAAACACCTAGGCTTCTTCACCAACTGTTGTGGTTTGCTGTCCAAACATTTTTTTGCACCTTGTAGTGAGTCTAAGTGAGCCTAACTTAGTGTCTAAATGATGTCCCATACACCCATTCTTCTTTAAGCATCACTTAGCACTTTCCAATGGACTCGATAAGATTTCAAAAGAGGTTAGACGACCTAGTTAGTCTTGTAGGCTCGCTAATTAAAACCACAAAGGAGGAACATGTTGACTCTCCCCACTCTAGGTACGTGCCTCAGTTGGTCAATCATGCTAGTCGGAGGATGCCCCACTCAGCTTATAAACCTATACCTGATCCTAAGAAGCAACAACCTCACTTTGAGTCACCTTACCGTCTACCCACCTTTGATGGTTCCTCGAACCCTTACTACTTTAGGGAATGGGTTAGACAACTAGAGGACTATTTTGAATCATGTCATATCCCTGAGTCCCACTAGGTTAACATCGCTAAGTCTCACCTAAAAGTCGGGATCTTCAATTTTGGATGAAATTGGAAGATCATAAAGAGTCTCGCTGTGAGTACCTTACTTGGAAAGACATGAGATGAGAACTTAATTTGAAATACCGACCCTCTACTAGTGATCTTCATCTAGAGTATCACCCTACCTCATTTGCTAGAACAACCCGTGGACATTACTGTGGTCGAGACCACTCACCCATTAGTAACATCCGAGTTGCTGCCCCACCCTATAGGTCTTCACCTAATCTTGATGGTCGACCCTCTACTGGGTCTTCTGTTGGACTAATCTCTGATGACTCTCCACTTGGACCTACTTCTAGCCATCCCAGTCAACTTTTAGCCTCCCCAATCCTTGACCCTGCAAGTATGATTATAATAAAGGAAGACATTAAGAAGAAGAGGTTCCCTGAACCTGAGACTGAGTGTATCCATTTCGTAGATGCTAGTAATATCTCTAATGACGAATAGTTCTTTGAGGATGGAACAGAAGTGATTGAATCAGACTCCTATAATGACTTAAACCCTGAGCTAGGAAAGTTAGAACCTTTAAACGTCGACACCTTAACCCACCCCGATCCTAGTCTCCTCGAGGATAAATCTTTGGACAAAGTATGCCAGGATGATTATTGACAAATGAAAATTTCTACTTTGATCTCTTTGTGAGTTCAACATTTCATGTTCTCTTTGTGAGTGCAATCCTCCTCGATCTCTTAGTGAGTTTGTTGGAGAAGCTAGATCTCTTTGTGAGTTCTAGGTTTTTTTCTTTTCCTTCTCTTTTTGTTCAAGTCGTCGTTGCGGAGATTCGAGTTGAAGCTATTTCTGGGGAATTGGAGTCGATTCCTTGGAATCCCTAGGAATTCTATCTACGACCTTCCCTCCCCCTTCTCTCCTTGCTGCCAACCCTCTTGGATAGCCCAGCCCGCTGGCCTGCAGCCCAGCAGCCCGCCGACCAACAGCCGCCAGCCAGCCCACGAGCCCGTCGACTTCCCCCTTGCCGCCACCTTCCCCCTTGAACCCTGGATTCAAATTTTAGCTTTCATGAAGCCCATTACTACCTTCCTAATTTATTTCCTTGATTTGAGATCTCCAAAATAATTAGATCTCAATTTGAATTTGAAATTCAAATTAATCATAATTAATAACCCTCATACTAGGAAACTTTCATTGATTTAAAAACCTAAAATATATTTCAATTTTTATTAACTCTTTATTGACTATATGGGCCCCATTTTACTTAACACCAAGTCCCGTCTCTCTCCATGTGGCCGGCCACCTCACCCCCATTGCTTCTCTCTCTAATTGCCACCTCATCACCTCTTAATTACCTCCCAAATACATCCCCTCTCAAACGTAACTTCAGTTTTATTTCAGATTTCAAATCTGAGATTTGAAATCAAGTATTCGCCCTCACCTCCATCTCCCCAAGGCCGTCCACCTCCTTTCCCTTTTGGGTATTGATTACATTTAATGGCACCCCTTGGCAGCCATAACCATTTCTTCCCAAGGCCCCGCACTCCAGAATTTCCCTCTTTGGGAAAATCTCTAACTGATGTCTATTAACTACAGCAAGTCTCCCCCTGCTATCCTGGATTCCCGAGAGGCTTATCTTGCTATCCAAGTCCCCTCTGACTTGGGGAATTGCTGTCACATTTTCTGGATATTGTCTAGCTGTGATTTGAAGCATTTCACGTGTCAAATTGCTATCTCGATCTTCATTTGCTACTGGTTACACATCTCTAGTTGTTGTCCAGAAGTTTGAGGCCTCTTTTCCTGAGATCCCAGCTCTAACTCCAACTTGCAAGCATCAAATCTTCTCAAACTCAATACATCAGCTCAAGACATCTCTTCATGCCAACTCAACAGTCAACTTGATTGTTTGACTAGTCAAACAATCAAATTGACCTTTTAAATGGGTCAAACCTAGTCAAATCATCCCTAGAGCTAACCCACTCTATTTAAAACCTCTCCAGCAGTCCTAGTTAGTGCCTAAGCCTTCCCCCATGCCACATCAGCTGCCACATGGCATGGGGACCAGTCAAACTATCAAACCAAGATTTGGGAGTGGTCAAAGATGTTCAAAACCCATCTTAGGTTAATCCTCTCCATCCCTAAACCATTCCAACTGTCTAAAAAGCTTCTGGAATATTCTTAAGGATTTTCTTAGCCCTTGGATGGAGATCCAATGACTCCCATCAATCCTACATGGCCACAAAGGGATAAAATGACCTTTACATGTCATTTGTCCTTGTGTCCTTTGATCCATTTGCTCTCAACCACTACCATGCCACATGGCAAGCATTTGGGAGTCCAGCCAACTAATCATAGCCCTCCATTCAAGCATGGAATGTTTGAATAGAGCAAAAGGTCCATTTGAAGAATCATTCTAACTTAACCAGCCTCCTCAAGACCATATCTTAGATCATTCGAGCTCTCCAGACCTATCTATACAGTTTTAGATCAAATCCCATCACCAAAAGCTCACCGGCGACGAGCTTTTCGTCCAACCAAAGCGAAATCAAGTCCAGCTCAAATATCCAGTGATCCATAGGTTTTCAGAACGTGGAGTCTTCTACAAATTTAATCGTGGACAAACTACAATTTCAGATAACTGAAGATCTTCTGAATCCACTGGTTGGATTGAGGTAAAAGCTTAACCCTAGGCTAGAAAACTTAGCTTTAAATAAATTTTTATTAAGCGCTTTTCAAATTATTCAAACACAACCCCATTTTTTCTGTTCATGTATAAAATTTGGTTTTAAAATTTCACTGGAAAATATTAAACGAACAGAGAGAAATCTTCAAAAAAAGCTCCCTCTCTGGCTTCATACAAACTGTGCTAAATGGCACATTTTTTAAGCTGTTGATCTTGAGATCAACGGCTCTGATCACGTCTTTCACTAGCCCTGTCCGACATGTATTTGATCCAACAGTTTTGCTTTTGGTCCGGTATAATCTAGGTCATTCATGCTAGACTGTGGGATTGCATGTCCATCGTCTGATATCACTTAACCGAGATCAAATAATAGAGCTTGATCTCAGCCATTGGATGGCATAGGCGTGCGATCCGAATGTCACCACGCTCAATCCGACGTGGTTAAGTCATGGAATCATTTCGGCGTCGCCATTAATCGTTGTTAATGATTAGGTGTCGTCGCGGTTCAGCGTCCAGCCATTCGCAAGCCGCCATGTGGCCCTCGCCAGCTTCGCTGTTTGTTTGGACAAACCGAAACGCGACACCTATCCAACCGCCATTTAATTTAAAATTTGGTTTTATTTAATTTTAAAACCATTTTGAAATTCAGAAAATCATAAACAAATATTAAAAACTATTTTAAATAATAAATAAAAATTATTTTATGTAATAAATGTTGAAACTTGTTCACTATGAATTAGGTTGTTAAACCTAAGCTTTTGTCCCAGTGGCTAACTAAGAGGGGGTGAATTGGTAATTTAAAATTTAATCCCTCTTTTGAATATTTTATACCGAAAATAAACTTTAATGAATTTTGTATAGATAGTTTTTCAACCACAACTTAAAAACAATAAAGCAGAAAATAAAAAGCAGCAAAAAATAAAAGACACAAGATTCATAGTGGTTCGGTCAAACACGACCTACATCCACTCCCCGGATGCACCCTCCGAGTATTGCACTAAAACCACTAGTGACTCTCCTTTTGTACCCACAGCAAGGCGGAGAAGCCTTTACAAAAACTCTTTTCACCACTACCCGGTGCAGCATAGAATCGTCGTCGTTTTACACTATCTCTAGTGTTGGTAGAGAACCGTTCTTCCTTTCACACTCTCCTGATGTAGGTAGAGAACCCTTCATCCTTTCACACTCTCCTAGTGTGGGCAGAGAACCCTTCATCCTTTCACACTCTCCTAGTGTGGGCAGAGAACCCTTCGGCTATTCATACTCTCCAAGTGTCGACAGAGAATCGGATCTCCTTGACAGATCTTCTCATATGAAATCTAAAAGGAAGAAAGAAAAGAGTGAAGTAATCATAAATCAAAAGTAAAAACTCTTACCTTTAAACACCAAGTGAAGCTTTCACGCTCCAGTAGTAAGAATTCTCCTTCGAACACTCTCTCACACTCTCTCCTTGACTCTTCTTTCAATAGGCACGAAGATCATTGAGAAAAAAGATTAAGTGGCAGTTTAGATTGGACTATATATAGGAAACACACAAAAAATCGTCCAAAAACTACAATTTTTTAAGTTAACATGCAGTGGATCATCCTGTACGATCGTGGATCGTTCTAGACAATTTTACTTAAATGTGTTGGAAACGAACCAAATGTATATTGGTACGAACTAAATTCATACCCGATCATCGTCCCGTATAAACTAGGTTTACGAACGGTTATTCCATAGGTCGATTCCCAAAAACTGCAGAACGTCGCCAAAATTTTCAGAGTCAGTTCACTTCGTCCTAGGACAAATATGGGTTCGTCCGGATGAAATTTTTAAAGAGGACAAATCGTCCTGGGACAATTTTGAGTTCGTCTAGACAAAAATTTTCCAGTGAGCAATTCATCCTAGCACGATTATAAAATTTGTCTAAACGAAAATTCTCCAGAGGAGATTTCATCCTGGGACGATTTTGAGTTCGTCTAGATGAAATTTTTCCAGAGAGCATTTCGTCCTTGAACGAATATAAATTTCATCCGAACAAAAATTTTCTAGAGAGTTCGTCCTGGGACGAATTTGAGTTCTTCATAGACGATCAAGACTTAGAAAAATTTTCTTCAACTCCTGTTCGTTCCATTACTCTTTCGAGGAGATAACTGACTTGATCATTCCGTACGAACATGGTTCGTCCTGTACGATCAGTATAAATTTTTCAAGATCTCATTAAGTGTTTGTGTATTTATTCATTCAATTACAATCACTCCCTCACAAACTTAATTCAAAGAAAAAATACAAGCTTCAAATTTCAAAATATCTCATGCATTTGATGCTGAATTTGATTTGAAGTCTTCAATAGTCTGGAGTTCGATTTTTATGAAATGTTAGAACACATAAGAGCAAAAACAAATATTCCAAAAAATGTTAGGAGATAAATACACATAAAATAATAATATTTTGAATCATCAAAACTATACAAGTTGCAATAATGTAAAATATGCAAATATCAACTCTCTTAACAATCTCCCCCTTTTTGATAATGACAAAATAATTATTATTTGTATATTTTTAAATTCTAAGAATCTCCTAAACTCCCCCTGAAATGATGAACACATGAAAATAAGGAGGTATTTGAATAAAAAAAAAAATTTGTTTTCAAAATTTTTAGAGATACAAAACAAAACAAACACACAAAACAAACACAAATATACACTACGATAGAACAAATAATTTCTCCCCCGTTTTGACAACAGCAAAAAGAGAAGAAGAAAAAGACCAGAAATATAAGTAGTCATATGATAATTCTTTAATAATTTATCCTTGAAAGTGATTGAGAGTAATTTTACAAATAAAATCAAAATATTAGGTAAATCATAGTAATTTATAGAATTTAAGAAGAGATATAACATTGATAATAAAAAGTATTTATCAAAATATGAGTTAATTTTGACACTAAATCGAGAAAATCGTTGCAAAAAAGGATGAATAGAAAATTTATATATTTCAAATTTCAATATGGAATATAAATATACAGTGGATCAATTTGAATAAAGAGATTAAAAGATAATGGAAAGAAATAACTACCACATGTGGCGCTTTGCGCATCTTTTTCAAATTTGTGACACATTTTTGTGCATCTTTTTACTTGTAGGCTTATTTTGTGCCTCTTTTTCAACTTGCAAACCATTGCGCATTCATTTTGATTTTTGTACATTTGTACATTTTTTAAGCATAATTTTGATCTTTCCAAAATCAATAATAAAAAATTTCAAATTTTTCTAAGTGTATAAATATTTATTGATAAGTGAAATACAAAATAAGAAAATATCATATTTGCAATAATAATATTAGACATTAATGTAGTCTAAATAGGAGACATGAAATTGACAATCTTAATTACATCAAGTTATAAGCAAAACATAAATTTAGAAAATTAGATTTTCTAATGAATTTAATTTTAACTTGCATTTCAAAGTATAGCACTATTAAGATCAAAAATTTAATGATTGTCATAAAGGCTAACACATATTTCAAAAACTAAATTAAAGCCAAAATAGGATAATTTATATTGATATCAAAATGAAGGATATTACAATTGAAACATAAGATATCAATATGACATAAGATTTAAAAACAACAACATCTAAAGAAAAGAAAATACATCACATTTTCCTAAAACAAAAAACTAACACACCAACTAAAGAAAATATATAAAATCAAGTGCAACTGTCACTCAGAAGGACCCTGATCTGGAGGAGGATGAGGAGAAGGTGCAGCACCAAAGATATTAAAATAAGTACTAATCATAAGCATGTTTGTATTAATATCATTCATCTGATCTCTCATAAACCCCATGTCATGCTGATATTGTGCATCCTGCTGCTGAAGAAGAGTCTCAATTTGACCAAAACGTTGATCAACATGAGTCTCTAGGCGATCAAATCTTTGAACCAAATCCTGATAATTTGGTTCATTGGCGGGCGTAGGTGCAGCTTCATGTTCTTCCTCAGTATCACTAATGACGTGTGCTTTACTTGGTTCTTCTTTGAAGATTTCTCTAAATGATCCATCGTTGTAGCAAAGCGGTTCTTCAAACTCTAGATCAGGATGAACCAAATTATATTTCTTGTCCATAATGTAGGCAACTAGATGTTCTAAGGCGATGTTTTTCTTTCTCTTATGCTGTACATGACCAATTTCAGATAGCCCATAAAGATAGTCAAGGATAAGTTGGGCTTCATCAATAAGTTCTTTAGTCATAATCAAGAAGGTCACTATAGAAAGAAGAGGGGTAATGTTAATCCTATCACCAGTTTTAGGAATTATAGAAGTTCTAAGAACATGCTGAATGATACAAGCATTACGAACTAGACCGGATACCTTAGGCATATGCTCGTTAAAATTGATTCCTCTAATCACTTTATTAATTTCATACCATTCATATTCAGTTGAGGTGATCAAGGTATGTGCTCTAACTCCCTCAGTTCTTAAGTTCAGAAAGGCTCCTAAGTCAGCCTTGGTGATTTCAACTTTTTTCTTAAAGACAAAAGAACGGATGACAGTATGGTCGGAGTTGAAAGACATGTTTCTAAGGAAATAGTGGAAGCAAACAAGTTCATCACCTGAAAGGTTAGTTGTTCTTGGACAAGAATTCTGGAGGGTGTGATCTTGGCGGAGACAAACCTAGGAAAGGATTCTTCATTGGCTTTAGAAAGAAAGTTCTCAGAGAGGAATTCTTTTGTGGACCTTTGGCTAGAGTCTTTTGACGCTTGCTAGAACTTGACATTGATAGGATCAAAGGAACGAAAGGATTTAAAAGTGAAAGTGAAATGAGAGTGACTATTGAGTTCAAAAGCCCGTCTATTTATTGGAAAAACGACAATTCGAACCTGACAAAATTTTACGTTCGTCCCGTACGAAATATATTCATCCCATACAAAAAACTTTCGTATGGATGAAAGAATGCGACCAAAATAAAACGGCTTTTCATAATCACACAACTTACGAAGCATCCTTTTGTACAGACTTTTAACCAGATTGATCGTACAGACTAACACGTGTTCGTCCCGGGATGATCATAACTTATGATCGTTTTAATAGCAGTTGAAATCGTCCCCTCCATCGAACCAACATGTGTTTGTCCTAACGAACCAAAGGTTCGTACGTACGAAATATAACATTAAAAACTACCTTATCCATTTAACTACTTTATTCTATCATCCCGTCATTTGAAAAACATTTCATCCTGGACGATTGTAGCGATCGTACAAACGAAGTGACAATTAAAAACTGAAAAACATCACACAAATGATTCAAAACCCGATAGTTCGACACACAACACAAATCGTCCCGTACGAAAAAATTTCATCCTAGATGATTGCCACTCAAATTTTTCAAAAACAAGCACTCAATGAAAACTTAAACACAAGCACATTAAAAATATGATGAAAATGAAAACAAAAACTCAATCAAAACTAAAACACAAGCACACTAAAAAATATTAACTAGAAAACACATATCAATGTTGTAGAAGATATTTTTAATTAAGCATTCAAATTAATTACACATTGCCTTGTTCTTAATGCACTGAAGGTATCAAAGGCTAAAGATTTTGTAAAAATGTCTGTAAGTTGATTTTCAGTATAAACATGAGTGAGTTCAATTTCTCCTTTGGATACATGATCCCTTATCAAATGATGCCTGATGTCTATATGTTTGGTTCTTGAATGTTGAATAGGATTTTTAAAAATACAAATAGCACTAGTGTTATCACAATAAATTAGAATAGTGCCTATAGTTAATCCTAAATAAATTAATTGTTGTTTCAACCAAAGTACTTGTGTCAAACAACTTCCTAATGTAATGTATTCAGCTTTTGTAGTATATAGTGCTACTAAATTTTGTTTTATACTACACCAAGAGACTAAAGAATTTCCAATAAACTGACATGTTCCAGAAGTGCTTTTTCTATCCACCCTACAACCTGCAAAGTCAGAATCTGAATAACCAATTATTTCAAATGAAGAGCTAGACTTAGGATACAAAATTCCTAAGTTCCAAATTCCTAACAGATATCTTAAAATTCTTTTTACTACTGTCAAATGTAATTCTTTTGGATCTGATTGAAATCTAGCATACAAGCAAACAATAAATATGATATCGGGTCGGCTAGTAGTTAAGTAAAGTAAATATCCAATTATCCCTCTAAATTTATTTTGATCAACAGATTTTCCCTTAGGGTCCTTATCCAACTGAACTGAGGAACTCATTGGTGTACTAACAAGTTTAGCATTATTCATTTCATACTTTTTGAGGATGTTCTTAACATACTTTGACTGACTAAGAAATGTACCTTCCTCAATTTGCTTAATGCTAAATCCTAGAAAGTAACTTAAATCTCCCATTAGATTCATCTCAAATTCATTATTTTTGAATACCCACTTAGTTTCAACTACACTTTGATCATTTGGCCTTGTAGTTAATTCTCAAACTTTATTTCTTACAAATTGATTCAACTCTTCTTGCATGGCCAAAATCCAAAATTCATACGAAAGTGTTTGATTAATATTTGTGGATTTTATAGTTGAAATGAAGGCTAAATGATTGACTTCTTTGTTTAATCCACGCCTAGTCCTTACACCCTCACTAGGTTCACCTATAATCAATTCCCTTGGGTGATTTTTAGAAAATCTCATATCTCTAGGCAAAGGGTTTTCTACTTCCAATTTTTCTTCCAAATTTTCTTTCAAATTCATTTTTTCAATCTTTTAAGAGTTAATCTCAATCTCATCTTCTATAACATTTAACTCTTTCAAAATTCCAGATTCATCAAATACAATATGTGTGGTCTCATCAATTACCAAAGTTCTTCTATTGAATACTCTATAAGATTTTCCAACACTTGAGTATCCAACAAAATTTTCTTCATCTGATTTTGGATCAAATTTTCCTAAGGCAAATTTTCCACTGTTATGAATGAACACCTTACACCCAAAAATATGCAAATGAGACAAATTAGCTGTTCTTCCTTTTAGCAACTCATAGGGTGTTTTATTTAATTTAGATCTCACATTCATCCTATTCAGCCCAAAAATATTTAGAAAGTGAGTATTCTGCCAACATTATTTGGGCGGCTTCTATTAATATTATGTTTTTCTTTTCGACTACCCCATTCTGTTGAGGGGTTCTAGGTGCAGAAAGGTTGTGATCAATTCTTTTCTCCTTACAAAATTCTTTAAATCTCTCATTTTTAAATTCTTCTTCATGATCATTTTATATAGAAATAATTTCACACAGAAGTTTTTTTTGATTCCAAGTCAAAAAATTTCTAAATTTCTCAAATGATTCACTCTTATGAAATAGAAATCTAACCCATGTGAATCTTGAGTAATCATCCATAATCACAAATTCGTATACCTTTCCTCCTAGACTCACATTTCCAACTGGTCCAAAAAGATCCATATGCAAAATCTCCAATGGTTTACTTGTTCTAAGATTATTATTGGACAGAAAAGAGGACTTCACTTGCTTTCCTAATTGACATGCATCACAAAAGTGATCCTTAGTAAATTCTAGTTTTGATATACCTCTCACTAAGTTCTTTTTGGTAATCCTCCTAAGGTTTTTTATGCTAGAATGATAAAGTCTCCTATGTCAAAACCATGACTCATCAGATACAGTTTTCAAACAAAAAGTAGTAGGAGTTTGAATATAATTCAAGTCTAGCATATAAATATTATTTACCCTTTTACCATTAAAAACATCTTTATCATTTAGGCTTAATATGCAGCTAGTAGAAAAAAATTTCACACAATATCCTTTATCACATAGATGGCTTATACTTAACAGGTTATGCTTTAAGCCTTCTACCAATAACACATTCTCAATGTAAAATTTATTAAGATTTCCAATCATACATGTTCCAATCATATTCCCTGTGGTGTTATCTCCAAGTGTAACCTTGCCTCCACTCCTGGCTTCCAGCAATATGAATTGTGCAGTATCTCCAGTCATATGCTTTGAGCATCTACTGTCCATGTACCATATGCTCTCACGAGGTCTTGTGTGAGAGCGACCCTGCAAAATTATTAAACGTTAGACCGGGGTTCTCCTTTTGGCAATTTATAATTAGATGCATGTATGATATATCTAGGTTTATGCATCTTAGGTCTCCACACCAAATAAGTTTTCATCTTCAAAGTACATGTGTGAGCTATATGTCCAAACAATCCACAATTATTACATTTGACTTTTGGAAATAGATTCCTAAGTCTTCTACCAATCATTTGTCTATTCAGGGATTGCATAAATTTAGAATACATAATAGGATTAATAAAATCTTCAAGTCTGGGGGGTAACATATTATCTTCAAGAGCTTTTATCTTCAATTTATAAAATGAATTCATATCTTCCAAGATTTGATTTGTATAATTGATTCGATATATTTTTCTCTCAAATTCATCCTTAAAATTTTTAAATTCTTCTTCAAGTTCAGCATAGGATGATTTTAAATTTTTATAATTTTTATTCAAGTCATCAAACTCATCAAGTAATTTCATGTGGTTGTTGTCAATTAAAACATGATCTTTCCTAAGGATTTTATGTTCCTTTTGTAATTCTTCAAACTATAAACTTATACTAGCATGCATTTTCTTCATTTTTCTATATGCATCATGCATGTGTTCAGAAACTTCAAAAAGTTCATCATAGGTTAAGTCATATACCTCTTCTTGATCTAACTGATCAGGACTATCGGTCATTAAGCACAGATTAGTGACTTCCTCTTCCTTTCAATCTCTGATGAATCTGAAGTTGAGTCTGCCCAAAAAGCTCTTTGAAACTTCTTCTTGCCCTTCTTTACAATAGGTTTCTCCTCTACCTTCTACGTGCTAAGAGTGGCTTTGAGTTTTGGGCATTCAGTCTTGATATGACCAGATTTCCTGCACTCATAGCAAATCACATCATTTAAAACCTTGGCATTTCTATTAAATTTACCTCTATTCTAATGCTGGCGTCTCTTATTCTTCCTCTTCAGAAAGCTTCTAAATTGTCTAGTCATCAATGCGATGTCGTTTTCATCCTCAGGTTGTGAGTGTTCACTCTCAGATTCTTCCACTTTTAGTGCTATGTTCTTCTCCCTTCGTGGTTCACCTGCATCAATTTTTCTTTGGCTAACTCTTTGCTCGTAAGCAATTAGCAAACCAAGAAAATTGTCAATAAAGTAAATATTTAGATCTTTAGACTCTGTAATTGTAGTAATTTTAGCATTATAAGAAGTAGGCAAACAACGAAGAATCTTATTAACCATTTTAGCATTCGTTAGTTCCCTACCCAGTGCATGCAAAGAGGTGACTATTTGTGTGAATCTTGTGTACATAGAAAAAATGGATTCATTTGGTTTCATGCGAAATAATTCATAATCATGCAACAAGATATTAAGTCTAGATTGCTTAACCTCAGTAGTCCCGTCATAAGTTATACAAAGTCTATCCCATATATCATTCCTACTTTTGCAAGTGGAAACTCGCATGCAGTCTTCTGATTTTAAAGCTCAAAAGAAACTATTCAAGAATTTGGCATTTAGTTGTGCTAAGTCACGTTCTTTTACTGTCCAGCCTGCAAAAGGTGTTTCAACTCTAACTCCGTCAACTAGTCTAGTTGATTTTGTATACCCTTCATGAACTAAGATCCACATACGATAATCAAGTAACTGTAAAAATATAGACATACGTGTTTTCCAAAAATCAAAAAGTATATTGTCGAACAGTGGAAGTCTAGTTATAGAGTAACCCTTGGGTGTATTTCGGTTTTCAAATGTAGCCATCTACGTTAACCAAAAAGTATTCTAAACTTATAATTTTCAAATAAAACTCTGATACCACTTATTGAAACTTATTCACTATGAATTAGGATGTTAAACCTAAGATTTTATTCTAGCGGCTAACCAAGAGGGGGGTGAATTGGTAATTTAAAATTTAATCCCTCTTTTGAATATTTTATACCAAAAATAAACTTTAATAAATTTTGTAGAAATAGTTTTTCAACCACAACTTAAAAATAGTAAAGTAGAAAATAAAAAGCAGCAAAAAATAAAAAACATAAGATTTATAGTGGTTCGATCAAACACGACCTACATCCACTCCCCGGAGGCACCCTCCGAGTATTGTACTAATACCACTAGTGACTCTCTTTTTGTACCCACAACAAGGTGGAGAAGCCTTTACAAAAACTCTTTTCACCACTACTTGATGCGGCAGAGAACCGTCATCCTTTTACACCATCCCTAGTGTTTGCAGAGAACCATCCTTCCTCCGATGGACCCCGTCCCGAGGAACTCACCCCGGGTAGGTGCAAGTAGAAAACCATATATTCCCGTGGCTTTCACACTCTCCCGGTGTGGGCAGAGAATCCTTCTTCCTTTCACACTCTTCTAGTGTGGGCAGAGAATCCTTCATCCTTTCAGACTCTCCTAGTGTGGGCAGAAAATCCTTCGGCTGTTTACACTCTCCAAGTGTCGGCAGATAACTGGATCTCCTTGACAGATCTTCTCACATGAAATCTAGAATGAAGAAAGAAAATATTGAAGTAATCATAAATCAAAAGTAAAAACTCTTACCTTTAAACACCAAGTGAAGTCTTCACGCTCCAGTAGTAAGAATTCTCCTTTGAACACTCTCTCACACTCTCTCCTTGACTCTTCTTTCAATAGGCACGAAGATCAATGAGCAAAAAGATTAAGTGGCAGTTTAGATTGGACTATATATAGAAAAGACAAAAAACCATCCAAAAATTGCAAATTTTTAAGTTAACATACAGTGGATCATCCCGTACGATCGTGGATCGTCCTGAACGATTTTACTTAAATGTGTTAGAAATAAACCAAATGTATATTGGTATGAACTGAATTCGTACCCGATCATCATCCCATACGAACTAGGTTCGTCTGGTACGAATGGATATTCCATAGGTCGGTTCCCAAAAACTACAGAACGTCGCCAAAATTTTCAGAATCGGTTCACTTCATTTTGAGACGAATATGGGTTAGTCCGGACGAAATTTTTACAAAGGACAAATCATCCTGGGATGATTATGAGTTCGTCTGGACGAAAATTTTCAAGAGAGCAATTCGTCCTAGCATAATTATAAATTTTGTCTTAACGAAAATTCTCTAGAGGAGATTTCATCATGGGACGATTTTGAGTTCGTCTGGACAAAATTTTCCAGAGAGTATTTCGTCCTTGAACAAATATAAATTTCGTCTGAACAAAAATTTTCCAAAGAACATTTCTTCCTGGGACAAATTTGAGTTCGTCCTGGACGATCAGGACTTAGAAAAATTTTCTTTAACTCCTGTTCGTTCCATTATTCTTTCGAGGAGATAACTGACCTTATCGTCCCGAATGAACATGGTTGGTCCTATACAATCAGTATAAATTTTTCAAGATCTCCTTAAGTGTGTGTGTTTGTGTATTTATTCACTTAATTACAATCACTCCCTCACAAACTTAATTCAAAGAAAATACAAGCTTCAAATTTCAAAATATCTCATGCATTTCATGCTGAATTTGATTTGAAGTTTTCAGTAGTCTGGAGTTCGATTTTTCTGAAATATTAGTACACACAACAGCAAAAACAAATCTTCCAAAAAATGTTAGGAGATAAATACACATAAAATAATAATATTTGGAATCATCAAAACTATACAAGTTGCAAGAATGTAAAACATGCAAATAGCAACTATCTTAATAATAAATTTATTATAAAATTAATTACTGTATTTTAAAATTAATATTAATTTACAATATTACTTTTATTTTAAATTATTTAAATATTAAATATTTTTAAATTAATATTTATTTAAATATTTTTGAAATATTTAAATATTATATTTTAAATTTTAAAATATTTTTAAAAATTCCAAAAATAATATTAAAGTATTAATTTTTAAACTAATATTAATTAATTTTTTTAATACTTTAATTTAAAATTAAATTAATTTAAGATATATGTTATATTTTAAAATAGTTAAATTTCAATCACTATTTAATTGAAATTAAATTCAAATATTTTTAAAAATTCAAATCAATTTATTAATAGTAATTTAAAATCTCAGAAATATTTAAACCTTTATTTAACTTGATTTAAGAATTATTTTAATTACTAATTAATTTTAAATTAATTTTAAATGCCTTAATTAACTTAAAACTTTATAAATTCAAAACAAATTCATTTTAAATCACAAAAATTTAAATAATATATCAAATTTTCCAAAAACAATTGAGTATTTTATTTTAAAACTTAATTTATTATGATTAATTTGAATTATTTGAATATTTTAATATTTAATTAATACTTAATTGAATATTATTTTAATTATTTTAAAATTTTAAAATTTACTTTCAAATAACTTTGAAAATCAGAAAATCTCTCAAATCCTTAAAATTTTATTTTAACAATATTTTTAATTATTTATTTTTAAGTTTATGTTATATATATATATATATATATATATATATATATATATATATATATATATATATATATATATATATATAGTGTGTGTGTGTGTGTGTGTGTGTGTGTGTGTGTGCGTTTATATGTATATATACATACCTATATTTATTTTGAAATCTATTTTGAAATTAAATATATACTTTAAATCATTAACTCTTGAGAGATTTGTTGAAATTCTAAGCATAGATCAAATCTATTTGAATGGAATTAATGGGGATGATAAGTGAATAATCATTTCTTGATTGTTCAGTAATCTTATCTTAATTATGTGTATCTTATTTAATCTTTGCATGTTTAGGAAACACACACCACTTAGTCTAGGCTCTCCTAGTTTTAAGGACTTGATTGTTATTGTGTGTTTATCTCATACTTTGTTTAAGGGTTAGTTAAAACATTGATTCAAACCTATTAAACCTAGTGTCATTAAGGACAAAAATTAAGGACTTTGATTAGAAAACTTAGAAAATTCATTGTGATTAGGATATACCTCATTTGAACTTGAAATTTAAACACTTCAAAAATAGTGACATTTTCAGCCCTTAAAAATATTTTCACTGATTTTAAGATTAATTAAAATGTTTAATGAATTAATTCAATAATTAAGCCTTTAAACTTTCCAGAAATTATAATAAATTCTTTTTAAATCCAAAAAATACATACAATACATTTAACTGACCAAAATTGAATCATTAACTCATGAAAAATAAAATCCCTTTGAGTTGACAACAAATTGAATCTTAGTTTAATTTTAATGGAAATTTAATATTTAATTAATTTAATTAATTAAAAATAATTTAAAATTCTAGAAAATTCTCAAACACTTGGAAATCTCTCCTTAGGTTATTTTTGACCTTTGGAGTCGATTTCAAGGAGTTTATAATTCATTTGGAGCAAAATCACAAAAAAGCCCTTTAAATTAAATAATTTTAAAAATTCTAATAAATACACAAACTTTGAAAAATTATAACTAATTCCAGAAAATCCAAATCAGTCAACTCAGTCACATTCAACTCATAATAATGTCTAATATTTATTAAAAATATTAAAATTACATAAAACTATTAAATTTGAAAAAGTCAACTTTTGGTCAAACTTAAATCAAATTTCAACTTAAAAATTCAAATCTTCATAATAAAATTTAAAAAAAAATCCAATTTTAGCATACTTATAGTCTGACTAATCATATTAAGGTCTAGTATTTTAATAAAATATTAATTTTTCAAAAAACACTTGTAATCCAAAAGTCAAATTTCAAACCCTTAATTAAATGATTAAAATAATCAAAAATTCTTAAAACTCAAAAATCACTCTAAAACTCTAGAAATCTTTAATTAACCTTAAAACTAGTAATCAACTAACTTTAATTAAAATTTATTAATATTTAAATTTTAATCAAATCAAAACGCTTAATCATACCGGGTACCACTAGGTAATCCAAGCCTACGAGGCTATTAGCTTAGCCCCAAGAAAGTGGAAATAAACTTCACGGCCTCGGTGAGAAATAAAAGTGGTATCCAACAAACAATTAAAATCTATTTAAAATTAACTTTAAGTCATTAATATTTAAACTCAAACCTAAACTTTCCCTTAAGCCTTTCAACCAATCAAAACTTCAAACTATATTAACAAATTGTCCTCCATAGGACATATCCAAACCACACGACCTAACTCACACACTTTAGATGGTTTGCTAGGACAACCAATTCTAGTTTCAGGCTAGGCCGGTGTTTACTTTTTCGCTGTGTGTTGGGTTTTCGAGCCTTCATTGTGTGCTGGTTGGTAGCTTAGAATTGATGTGTTTGTTTACTTACTTTTCTGGACTCTGTGTTGTGAGTAATTGAGCATTTTAAATTTTAAATATTAACTTCTTGGGATTGATTATAACTGCTTGAGATTGAATATTAACTGTTTGGGATTATATATAACCGTTGATTATTAAGATAACCTTGCAGGATCGAGTCTATAATTTTCTCTTTTATTAACTATAATTTGAGATGTATTTATGGTTATAAATATTGAAAGTGACTTGAGAATGAGATGTTAAAACATCTAATTTGGAATTCAAAGAGGAAGAAACATCCCTTAGGGGAGAGTCCCTCTCCATTTGGAGCTCCAAATTTGGATGACCTTTCAAATATCCAAAGAGGAAAGATAACACCCTGTTCAAGGGGGAGTTTCTTTTCATTTGGATATTCGGACTGACGATCCAAGGAGCTACAGAAGGACGAAGAAGTGGATAACGAGAAGACCCATTCTCAAAGTCACTTAAGTCTTAGGATTAGAAATCCGAGTTGTTGTCAGTGGTGTCCGGCCACTTTACTTTTATACAAATTCTGGGATATAATAATAAGTGGCACTTTCCATATAGACATTCAATTTGAGCATTTAATTTGATTGATTTATTTAATTGATTGCACAGTATAACTACATGTTTTTCTAGTCTTTTTACTTACATGCCGTATTTGATTTAGCCTGGGATCCGATTGTAGGCTCTTAATGACTTGCTAAAAATTTTCTACTTAAATCAAATTAAAACATTTTAAGCTCGCATATAAACTCTAACGTTCTAAGAAGTAAGCCCGGACCGCCGAGAGTTCTCATGCATAATTGTTACATCTTCTTTTTTTTTGTTAGGCACCTTCATACCTGCTGGTTTTGGTAGACCACCTGGCCTATGAGGGTCCAGTTCTGTCCAAGGGGATCTGTGCATCTTTTAGGGAAAAATATTTTTAAGCCATTTTTAAAACTTCTTCATCCTGATTTAAATATTCAATTGAGTCGACCAGCATGCATCGCATTAGATACAAACTTAAAAGTGTCTAAATCTTTAAATGCATTAACTTAAGCATATTACCCAACATATGTTAAGGGGCCAAGTTAAGGACCACTTTACATGTCAGCCTCATTTCCTAAAACTTATCTTAAATAACGTCCCTACCACTCAAACATTAAAATGACTGGATACATGATTTTAAAGCGCCTAGGTGGTTTAGCAGGCTCCCCAATCTAGGCTGGGGTAAGTCCAGATTTACACTGTATTAGTTAGGTTTGGGTTACTTTTTAGTACCCAATATAGACTTAGGTTCTGAGGCAGGCTCGGGCTATAGGACCTTAACCTCCGGGAATTGAATCACAACATTCTAATAAAATTGACCATTAAATTAAATATCATTTTCAATTAAAATTGAGCCCAACACTTAGGATAGATTGGGGCACTTCTGAATTGTTTCAGAATCTCAAGTGTCTCCTACCTTTCTTCATTTTACTCTAAAAATAAGTGCTCAATTTTGATCCAATCCCACTTGAATTTCTAATCCTTATCTCATTTGAAATCGAACTTTGAAAATCTTAAATAAAATTTATATCACTATTTTAATCGAGAGTATTCATAGGAAACTCTGGTTTCCTATGATGTAATTAACTACGAGGGCTTGCGCTCGTAGGAGATTTAGAAACCCAGACCATAATTTTTCAAAATCTCAATTAATTCTCTTTGTGAAATCAAACAAAAAAATGTCAATCGTTATCGTCATATTCAAATAATTGATAATAAGCAATATCATCTTTCTCGGGAGGATAAATTGCTTTATTATAATTACTTTGATTATGAAATTAATGATCTTCTATCCATATCAGCATAGTCGAACATTCGATTAAATCCCATTTTGACCCTTCAGGGTCAAATGTGATTCGTTCCAGATTTTGACTATGATAATCAGGATAAAAATTTTAAGTTTTGAAATTTGAACTAATTAGGGAATGGTACATTCGCCTCATGAGGCGATATACTATTCATAATGATGCGTTCAATTCTAAAACTAAAATTCCATAAATTAAATTTTTTCCTAAAGAAAATTAAGATTTTCCAAAACCACTACATTTTTAAATCAAACAACTATATATGTACGCAAAAACCTTTACCCTAACATGCACACAAATATGCATTTTACTTTCTAACATACATTAGCCTAGCACACAAGCCAATGACAAAGAATGAGGAGCCTAAGAGTCGGGGAAGCTGTAGTTTTCTTATGGGTTAGGGTCAATATGTTGCCGAATTTTCTTAGAAAATTTGGAGATAAAAAACTTAAGAAAATTTAGTGTTAACTAAAATGTAACTTAGACTTTAGGGCATCTTTGTGCCAAAAATTCATTAGTTATATTCATTTTATCTGATTCATATTTCTAAACTCTTATTATATATTTGAGCAAAAATTCTTGATTCTGTTGTAAAGATAATTATCTTGCCTGCATGCGTTACACCTAAAAATCATGGTTTTAAAATTATGTGCTTAGATGTTTAGCTAGCAGTGCACTCCAAACAAGCATACGTCTATATGCATTTGCACTCCTAATATTTCCATTCCAGGAGAATTATTGTGATATCTGAAATGAGTTTTATAAACTCTTTGTGTTTTTTTTTGTAAATAATTAATTGAAATCTTTAAATCAAATATTTTAATATTTAAATTTAAAATAATTATAATTTCCACTTTAATTAAAAGTTTTCTCTTTAGAGATATAATTAACTGTAGAGGCTTGCCTCTATAAGAGCCTAAGAATTTAGATTAAAATAAACCTATTTTAGTTCTGTAGAATATAGGAAAAATCTTTTGGAGACAAACTAAAGAAAATCCTTGGTTAATTTCATTTCTTAAAATGATAGATGATCGTTTCTTTTATCCATTTGGATGAATTTTACATTCCCTATGTTGTGTTTAATTATGAAAAATCAATTTTCTTTCTTTTTCAAGTCAACACTGAAGCATTATTAAATCTCTTGAGGTAGTTTAATGTCATTATGCAAATTTAACTAAAGAAATATAAAGTGAGTCAATGGTATATTTGTTTGTCCATAAAGTAGGACTTTGATGCAGTATGAGGCAGAATTAACTTCTTCACTTAGATATGTTTTATAGATTGTTAGCACTCTTGCAGAGAAATATTATATATTTATGAGAGGAGTTTGAGACATACTAAGACAACCACTGGTTTTATTTCATATTTTTTTTTATTTCTCTGAGTTAGTGGCATGTGCCCCGCTGATTAAGAATGATATGATGGTTACTCAATAATGGTGTACTACTAGTAAAAAGGGATATTGTGGTAATATGTCTAGTAGTGACTTTTTTGGAAAAAAAGATGAGTTAATTTGGACTAGGAAAGTCCAGGGGAGGTTGTTAGTCTATGTCTGTAATAGCTCAGAGTAGGGATAATATTGGTTGTTCTAGGAGTTTGTTAATAGGGCATCAGTGTATTAAAGTTATAGTAGATGCCATTTTGTTCTATGCTACTAAATGATTGGATAGTGTTTTCAATATGGTCAAACTAGATACAGGATGTCGAAGGGTCCATAAGATGGATTTGACTAAAGATTTGAGCTCAAATTTGAGAGTTTTGCTGGACCAATAGGGAGACTAAGGACAATTTCACTTCGCATAAATTTGTTCAAAGTCCTTCTAGTAGAGGCAGTGGTACTAGTTCTTTGGCTGGGAGGTCATTTGAAAGTGGTTAGAGAGAACCTATTAGTTATGTAGTGATATATTTCTTGGTATGAACCTAATTTCTAAAGCATCATATAGGATGACACCTAAGGAGCTTCAATAACTGGTTGATAGAGGATTTGTCTATCCTAGTGTGTCTCCATGGGGAGCACCTATTCTATTTATGAAGAAAAAAAGATGGAATGATGTGCATATGTATTGATTACAAGGAGTTGAATAAAATCACTATCAAGAATAAATTTCCTCTACTATGTATTGATGATCTATTTGATCAGTTTGTTTGATATTCTATATTTTTTAAGATTGTTTTGCGTTATGGTAAAAGTGAGAGATGCTGATGTGATAAAGATAACTTACAATACTAGGTATGGACAATATGAGTTCCTAGTCATACCTTTTGGGATGATGAATGCACCAGCCATCTTTATAGATTTGATGAATAAAGTGTTCATGGATTATATGGATCAATTTGTAATAGTGTTCATAGACAATATATTCCATGAATGAATTAGATAAGGTTCTAGCTTATGATATTAGAAAGTTAGGAAAAAATAAATCTTAATGGTTGAAGTTCAATAAAAATAGAACTAAAAAAGAAACTACATGGGAGAAGGAAGCTGAGATGAGATAACTATATCCTAATTTATTTATGTGATTTGAGATATGAGGTTTGAAATGTCAAGGATGATCTTATTTTGAGGAGGGGAGAGAGTTATGATACCTCCAGGTTCAGCATTTGTTTAACCTGTTCTAACCCAAATTGAAAAAGATAAATGTTTGAACTTTTGTATTTTGAACTATTTTTGTATATATGTATAAAAAAGTCTACTTGTGTTTTGGAGTGAGTTCCATGGATTTGAATGCATATTGGGAAAATATGAAAATTTTCCTTAAGAGTGCCAAAATGATGTGTGCTTTAAAGCCTATGTGCTGTATTGACTTCCGCTTAGGTGCTCAATAGTGACGCCCTAACATTATGCTCATAGGTTTTTGAAATTTAAACTAGCAACCCTGCACTGGGCCATTATATGGACTTTTTTTTTAATTCCACCATTCCATTGATTTGATGTTTTGACAGCCAAACTAGAGAGATAGATATGAATTTTGGAGAGAAATGAATAAGATTTGGGTGCCTTTGGGTCATTCTTAACTATTGGCCTAGTTTAATAAGTTGTTTGGATCGAGGTATATCACATTATGTCTATCTCAGTTTTTAAAATATGAAGTTTTTTTAGATTTTTTGATTAAATTTATATTTCAGTAACCAAAAAATGAGAAAAACTTTGCACTGATGAAACTATTTTCTCATAACTTTTTATAAATTATAAAGATTGAAATTCTAAATATTTTGAATATTTTCTGAAAAATTTTACGACAAGTGTTTTAAATTTTATACTATTTTTTATTGAATAAAAAATGCGGGCTCTAAAAAAATAGTGTTGCGATACGATTGAAGTTTTAAAATGATATTTTACACAATTTTTGATGATTTGGTAATATTTCAAAATTGTGAATATTTACTTAGTAAAAATTTATGTTTACTACTGTTATAGAAAATTATGCAATTCTGATATGAGCTTAATTATGTTTTAATTACTACAGTGTGATGAAATATGTATTTATGTGATTGAATTATGAGCTTATTGGTTGAATTGATAAGTTTTGGAAAATGATATTGTATAAGAAATAAGATATTCTGGTACCTATATGACACATTCTTGTGGCTAAAATGACATGTTCTAGTGTCCACAAACATATTCTGGAACTAGAAGCGTAAAAGGGGGTCAGAATCATTTGAGATCCTATTTAGGATCAAAGAAGTCTATTATATTCTATTATATGAAGTGAATTTCAATTTATTTGACTGCTTAATATTATTACTTGCATCTTTGGATAATTGCTATGCTCTTGTTACTTCACTCAATACAGCAATTTATTATACTGAATTTAAATGCTCTGAAAAAAAAAATTTAATAAAAGAATTATTTAAAAATTTAGGTCGATGTTTCTAACCTGTTGAGCTGTTTTAGCTCACTATAATTTTGCATTATATTTTTCAAGATTTGGGAAAAGGAAGGAGCTGGTTGATTAGTAGTTTAGGATCTAATTTGAGTCTATATGTATTTATTATATTGATTTTTACATAATCATGACTAGTTTATTACTCTATTCTTTAGCTTTTGTTTATAGCAATGTACTCTGATTATATATATCATTTTAATGATGAAATGAATGTGATTTTGTTGATGAATTTGTTTTAGTATTCTAGATATTTTAGTAGCTCTATAGTTTGTTGTTTGTTTAAAAATTTGAATTGGAAAATGAACTTACAAGCCAACACAATAGTACATTTCACATTAGTGGGTTTTGTCGAGTTAAGTTGGGACATACCTAGAGGAGGAGGTATATGTAGGGATAATTGTGATTATATAGTTTTTTTTTTTTTTTTGCTACTCTTTTGTCTACTTCTTTTTGCTTTTTTTAGTATAAACTTTACTTTTTGATAGAGCTTTGAAAATTTGTATTGCCCTTAGGTTTTATAAAATCTACATTGAGATTAATTATCATTGAACATATCATAGAACATAAAAATGGTAATGTTGAACCATTTTATAATGAAAACTATTTAACATCTTAATTCCTTACAGTTTTGAATCTCTCACTTTTTCAGACAATGAAAATTCATGTTCAAATTGGTTTAACTAATTTTGTTGCTCATCTTGATACAAATATGAATTTTGTGAAATTTAATATTCCTTCTCAAATGAAAGATTTAATTAATGCTGACAAAATAGGATGGCCCTATTTGGTATATAATTCAGAACCCTAATGTTGTTATTGTAAATTATTTCCTGTTATTTTACTTTCAATTGGTTGGAATCTCTTAAACTAATTTCCTTAGGTACATTCTTTGGATGCTATAAATTCTCCTTGCTATGAACTTGCTCTTATTATTATTTAGTTGGTTTGAATATTTGTCACTTATTCGACGATTCTAGCGATATTGATAAGTTTTGCTCGTTATTAGGTCTTGTGCCATTAGAAATTTTCCTTTATAGTATGATTGTCTTTTCTTTTTTTTTTTTTTGGATATTTAGACCAATTAAGGCTGACTCACACGCACATCGCATACACAAGACTCGAATCCCAAACCTCTTAATTGATAGCAAAAATAATAATAATAAGCTTCCAACCAACAGATCAATGTGAGTTGTGTGATTGTCTTTTCTTGAATGATTCATTTTTCAAGATATTATATTAGCAAAAATTAGTTACTCTTCTATGAGCTTAAGCTTAGTTTTGATAAATATTTTACTCTATCTATGCAGGTTGGAGATCCTTTATTAATTAAATTAATATTTCTTATTTGGGATTAATTAGTACTTAGTTCTTTACCATTTTTGTGCTTGCTAAGTTTTCTGATAACTTCAACTTTTTGGTTGAATGAGGTACTTTATCAGCTGGATTTAGCAAAGCTTTTCCTACTACTTCGAACATGCATATAATTCCCCATTGGACTAACATTACAGAGAGGGATTCACTGATCTGTTTAGCTAATTGGATATAGCCACCATTTGGGGTAGCAACAATGCTTGCAGCGGTTGAAAATAATAAATATTTTTTACAAAAATTTTAAATTATTTATATTTTTTTTTAAAATACCTTAACTTGATTTAAAAATAAAATTATTTAAAAACACGCCAAGCAAATATATTTCTTAAAAAAAAAAAAAAAAAAAAAAAAAAAGTGACCCCAAACATACTTTACGAGTCCAGAAAAAATATACATCGTATGCATCACTTCCCTTCAGATCGATCTAATTCAGAGACGATGAAAAAAAGAAAAAACAAAATCTGTAGTTGAGCTTGAGTTTTAAAACAGAAAATTATTCATCCACTTTTCATTAAGAAATACTAAAATAAAAAATAAAAAAACATTATAATCATCAATTAATTTATAATAGCAAACATTAACAACATTGAGTTAAATGTTTATTTTGAACTCCCAAAACAAGCATTCAATTATTTTGTTTCCCTGAAGATGAGCAGGTGAAGGAGAGCTACTTCAATTCAAAATAGCAAAAAAGATAGAACAAGAAGTTCGGTACAGGATTTATCAAGCTTATAAGTAATATAATATAATCACAAAACTTAAAATTATTTACTGAAAAATGCATAGCAGATGAGTGATTTATAACAATGTTAGTTATGCAGCACAAAAAGCAAATGAATTGTAGAGGATATATTAGCAAAAAGATAATATGGCTTCCATGGTTTAGAGATCAGAGAGACACCTTCCATTAATAAAATAGATGGCCTGGGTGACGGCCTGATCTAGGTTCGCAGTGACTGCAACCAGATTCTGTAGGAACTCCTCAGCAGTTGGCTTCTCTCCGTCGATAATGTCGGTCACCGCTTTAATAAAGATGGTGGGCACGGAAAGCAGGTCGGCAACATATGCAACAGCCGCTCCCTGCATTAGAAGAATGCAATCAATGTTAATAGAATGGAAGAGGATGACGGCTTTCTTACTGCTTCGTAAAGTAACTTTTAAGAAAAAAACTAAAATTGTTATACTAAACAGCTGCTTTAAAAAGCAGTAAAAAAGCCGTCCCAAAAAAAGCCTTAATCTTTTTATTTCTTAAAAATGTACTGGAACTAAAATCTTAAATGAAAGGAAATTTACAGCAAGCAGGGACCAAAAGAAAAGTTAAAGATGGCATTAGAAAGAGTTGAAGTTTATGTAAAATCTGCATGCCTTATGTCCACGAGAACCCACTGCGAAGAAGAAGCAAAATAGAACTACCACTATGCAACTGTCAAAATTACAAGCCATACAAATGGTGGAGATGAGAAGAAGAAGAAACCACGTCAGAAATAAAGTATTAGAAGTTGATAGGAGATATATGAGCTCCAGCCATCCAGGATCAAACAAGAATCCATAACTGAGAGCAATTCAAGACAACAACTTCTGCAAATATGTAAAAACTCCAGCCAGTATAATATTAACTACTAAGCTGAAGTCAAACAAAAAGCTAAACCACATGATATACCCATCAACGAATTTTGGATGAAAACCTTGTTATTTTGAGTAGCTTAACAAGACGTTTATATTTTGCAACTTAGCTTCTCAAATAGCTAAGTCTTCAAAGTCCTAATTTTCATGGGAATTAATCCAAGAATCACAGTCCCCGTCAATAGCAGAAGAACTATCATCTGCATCAAACATAGAATTAATTGCCACATCTAAATCAACCCTAGCCGAAACAATATTAATCACTACAACCAAATGCTTCGGAGGATGAGTATCCAAGTTAAGTAAGTGGAAGAAAAGAACATACGACCCCCAACCTAACTTCTTCTAGCCAGATCATCAGGATAAATATCAATTAACGAACTATAGATAACAGGATTGGGCTAGATCCATCGAACCAGGAACCCTAACCAACAAAGGAGATTTATGAACACGGCAAAGGACTCCATCCAGAATACATGGGTTATCCCCATGATTTCATCTAACATGCTAGAAATATCAGGATAGGACTATTTCAAAAACATAATCCAGACAGGCAGGGAGAGACTCAGATAGTAGATGCCAAATACCTCTTTAGGCAAATGTCTGACAAGATAAGTTACAAAGTGTTGGCTAGCAGTTTAAGTCCAGTTTAGATATTCTTAATGTTACTGTGTATAATAACACAGACTCATTGGGAGGCATAACCCATCGCTCATCAATAATGGTACCGTTCTTAAGGGCAGGATCACCCCATTCATAGTCAGGGATGGAGGATCTGCCTTCTCCAAATTGAGATTAGGTATCCATAGTTCAGTTGCAAACCCCAAAAGGACTATGTAATTACTATAACTCATAATTCATAAAGTATCACGTAACTTGCTCAACTACTCGAAAGCAGCATCCTTAATCCAAATTTTCTTCACAAATTAAGCAGTGAAATCCTTTTCAACAAGGACTTCGACAATAGACCACCTAGACAAATTATCAACGCTGCATGCATAAGCAACAGCATACCAAATTACAAAAAATGGATAGCTTCATTATTAATTAATTGAATAGGGATATGGAAAATGGGGTTGAATTTAGGTGTCCTTTGAAACAATCCCATGGGGAACCCAAGGACGAAATAGAACCTACAAGAGAATACTCATGTAAAGTCTTCGTCTACCTAAAATATAATAAGCATGGAATCAATGTCAAGGAGACCAATGTAACAGGATCTACACATAATCCAAGCTAATGAAAATTTTTCTAATGCCATCCATATTAGGTTTACCAGAGGTTACCTTTCCAACTAGAGCTCACAAGAATGGCTTAGTTAGGATATTTTATAATTTCAGAGAAGAAGAAAGGTTTAAACTCTTTAGACAAACCAAATTTGGTACCTATCAAACCAGATGAATCAATATAGCCTCAAAAAGCTTTAAAAAATTATCTGAGAACAACTAGAACAGACAAAATCTTTTAGGTAGTCGGCTGCCAGTGTAGAACTTGTCGAATAATCATGACATGAATCCTTTAAAAATTTGTGTTAATGTTAGGGCGTCCCCTGGAAGCGACGCGTTGTATGGCCTGAATCAGCGAGAAGTGTGCAATGGCCGCTACATTGGCACCCAGGTATAATGTTAAATAGGTAAGGGTTCCCACATCAAGGACGGATGTGGACAAATAAACTATTCCATGAAACTAAAATTAGGATAGGAACTTGAAATATATGCTCCCTTATAGAAAAATTAATGGAATTAATATATATTATGATTCATATGAAGATAAATATTCTGTGCATTCAGGAAACTAAATTGGTTGGAGAGAAGGTTAAGGAGATTGATTGTTTATGATATAAACTATGGTAGTCGGGCAGGAGTCGTACTAGAAATAGTATATGTGTGATTATAGATAGAGTTTAAAGGATAATGTTATAAAAATTAACAAAATTGGAGATAGAATTATAGATTTAAAGATTGTCGTTGATGCTAAGATTGTTAATATTATAAGTGTTTATGTTCCTCAAGTAGGTTTGAATATGAGTTCAAAATTAAAATTTTGAAATGATTTAGAAGAATCAATACAAAATACCTCTTGAAAAAAGAGTTTTTATTGGAGGAGATTTAAATAAACATGTTGGTAGAGAGGTAGATGATTTTAAAAATATTTATGGTGGCCATGAGTTTGGAATGAAAAATGAAGGTGGTAAAATCATATTAGATTTTTCTTTAACTTATGATTTCTTAATAACTAATATCTTATTTAAGAAAAAAGTTGAGCATCTTATCACTTATAAAAATGGATATAATAAAACGCAGATTGATTATTTTCTTATAGGAAAATTAGATCATTTAGATTGTAAAAATTGTAAAGTTATTCCGAGTGAAAATTTATGTACCCAATATAGATTATTAGTTTTGAATTTTAAGATAAATGAGCAGAAAATAAAAAATAAAGTAAAACGGTTTTCTAGGATTAGATGGGGGCATTTAAAGAATATTAACAAAAGTATTTTTGATAGTAAGATTTTAGATCTTAAGATTTTATCTGTGCATGAGAATGCTAATATTATATGGGACAAAGTGACTAATGATATTAAGAATATATTGCAAAAGATATGCTTGAAGTTTTGAAGGGAAAAGCTCCTAATAGTGAAAAAACTTTGTGGTGGAATCCTAATGTGCAAGAAAAGATAAAAAATAAGAAGATTTGTTATAAAAGTTGGTTTAGATGTAAAAATTCTGATAATAGAGAAAGTTATAAAGAGACACGTAAGGAATCAAAGAAAGCTATTTATGATGCAAAGAGCTTAGCTTTTAATAATGTATATAATAGATTAGATATTAAGGAGGAAGAAAGATATATGTACAAGTTACCCAAACAAAGAGATAGTAGTAAAGATTTAGTTCAAGTGAAGTGTATTAAGGATGAAAATTAAAAAGACTTTTCTTATAAGATGATATTCAACAAAGGTAGATGAGATATTTTGCTAAAATTTTTAATGAAGAATGTGAAAATACAATTGACTTTAGTGACTTTAGTGACTTTAGCACAACAACAACAACAACAACAAGCCTTTGTCCCACTACGTGGGGTCGGCTACATGACTCCTTTTTCGCCATTGTGTTTGGTTAAAAGTCAAATTTTTATTTAAATCTAATAAAAAAAGATCATTTCTAATATTTTTTAACCAAGTCTTTTTAGGTCTACCTTTACCTTTATTAACATAAGTCAAATCTAATACCTCAACTTTCCTAACCGGGTCATCGGAAGGCCTCCGTTTAATGTGATCAAACCATCTAAGGCGACTCTCTCTAATCTTATCTTCCACTGGAGCTACTCCAACCTTTACACGTATATGGTTATTTCGTATCCTATTTCTAAGGGTCAAGCCACTCATCCACCTAAGCATCCTCATCTCTACAACTCTCCGAGAAGCCAATACCGAGAAGTACATGAGCAAAGAAATAAGGCGAAGAGGTGCAAATATGCTATCATGGAGAAACAAAGGAGGATCAAAATCTATGTGGAAGAGAAAGGCCACCACCAGGATAATAAGAACCCTAACTTGAGCATTCATTGAGCTTCAGTTTGCTTCAAGGTTTAAGGAAGCTTCCAATAATTATCAGTCGTGACAAAAACTAAGGCAGTCAAGGCCAATTCTTTCTTGTTATCATGCCGCATAGCTTCATAGGATCACTTCTTTAATAAGAACCCTAACTTGAGCATTCATTGAGCTTCGGTTTGCTTTAAGGATTAAGGCGCTTCCAATAATTATGGTTCGGGACAAAGACTAAGGCAGTCAAGGCCAATTCTTTCTTTTTATCATGCCACATAGCTTCCTAGGATCACTTCTTTTGTGAACGGTAAAACATTGTCATCATGTTGATGGGAAATATATGGATCATATGACATTAAAAGAGAGAGAAGATGGAGTTATCATGTGGAGTTAATTCTTATAGAGGTCTAAAACGAAGAAGATTATTGTGGGCTCCGAAAATTCAGCCCCGGCCTCCCCGCCTGCTTCTTTTTATTCGGCGAGGGAGTTTTAACGGAATAAGTTCCGGCGTAAATTTTGGAAGGCAGATGGGTTTGTAGATAAGACACTACCCAGAGATTTCGTCCATATTTTGCGAGGACTCTATGATCTGAGTTCTGGTTTCCTATAGGCGCAAGCCCCTATAGTTAATTACCCCTCCCGATCAAGAGAGAGAACTTTCGATTAAGGCTAGTCATCAATCAGATTCGTATAGAGATACGTGCATCTGGCATATAGTAGCAGCATGGGTTTCAGATGTTGGAAATTGGATTTGGATTTGGATTGAGAGATTTGAGGAATTTGATATTTAAAACTGGAATTTTCACCATCTGGAACTTAAAGCGGATGGTGGGGGAATGGATGATAGACCCGATCAAGATCCCATGGTTCCGTCGTCCCGGCCATCGTGGTCCCTGGTCTACTTAGTCATAGGAGGTAGTCGACCCAACCTGACAGAAGGATTCTTGTCGGGCAGCCATGGGTTGCTTCGTCCAATGGGACCTTGTAGACCTGGGATGGGTATTTGCCTAAGGGGAAAATTTTGAATCCACCTTAGCTAACAGAGGGCTTTGTGCCCTATCAATCATATCCTATTGATTCATATCTCAAAGATTTGACGCCAATAAGGAACGTAACGGCGCTAGCCATAACCGGTATTTTGTGGTGCCATTTGACGGCAAAACCACTCGGTTCAGAGGGCCCCAGGTCATAGCCGTTTATCCTGTGGTGCCATTTGGCGGTAGACCGCCGGTCAGAGGACACATACCACATCCTTATTGGCAGGAGATTGGTTTGAGAATGGATCCTAGTGATATTTTCGACTAGGCATTTAGCTCTTTGTGAGCTCAAGTAAATTTTGATTTGTCCACCCCGGCAAACTGTTGCGGAGGACGGATGAATTTTGCTTTGAGTGATTGATGGTTTGATTTTGAATTTAAATATCTGAATTTTAGGATTTGTGGAATTTTGGAATTTGTGGGTGGACTTTGGATTTTGAATGGACTTTTGGGAGACATTTGAAAGTATTTGTGAACCCCTCCGGTTGAGACACAGCCATCATCAGGGTGTTTGGGGTCATTTATATTTGTTGATTGAACTTTGTCAACTCAGACAAGCTATTGACTGAGGATCGGGTTTCTCGTAGGCTTTGTACTTTTGTTCATGAATTTTCTTTGTTGAAAGCCTTGAAGGCCGAATATGAATGTATAAGATAAATATTTTGGTCGACTTCGTGACCGCATATTTATCCGATGGTTTGAACCCTGTCTACTCCTATTTATCTACTAAGGAGGATCGGGTTTTATAGACTTTATGCCTTTTGTTTAGTGAATTATTTTGATTGTAGGCCTTGAAGGCCTAATATGAATGTATTAAAACAAATACACTGGTCGCCACAACTATGTATTTGTTTAAAGGTTCGAACCCTGTCGACTCCTATAAATCCGTATAGAAGGATCCGGTTCGAACATTGATTCACTTGTCAACCCGCGCAGCATTCCTAGACGTCACGTGTGTATCAATAACACACTCGTCGGGGCCCATGCGGGTGTTTAATTGTATACCCCTTTAGTGTACATATGTGTACACAATTTATAGTGTACGTGCAGGGGTACTTTAAAATAATTGTAGTTGCGCGTATAACTGCCATTTGGATGCAAACAAAATTTTATTTGAGAGCTTATACACGCCTTCTGTCCGCTAATATGAGTGTTGCGGATCCGGTGGCGTTGCATTGTAGATTGTAGACGCCTTCTGTCTGCTAGTAGGAGTGTTGCAGATCCGGTGGCGTGCTAGTCTTGATATTGACTCCCCCCTTTCTCAATCATCGGGGAAGTTATTTTCTGGACTTTAGAGTCAATGACTGCTGATTTGAGGAGAACTTCTTTTAGGACCTTCAGTGTAGTAGACTTATTATTTCTGGTGTTTATGGGTACCAGAGCTGTTCTCTTCTTAATTATAGAACTAAAAAGATACTTTGGAACACCAGGAAGTTTGGTTCTAATTTGTTCAAACATTTCCTCCCTTCTACAAGGGGGTGTCCTTTTCGTACATAGAGTCTCCCTTATACCCGACGTACTTGGATACCTTAACCACCGTTGTCGTAGGTGATGTCTGTACTTGTGCCCACAATTGTTCATTGTACTTACAATACACTATTGTTATCCACAAGTATTCATTTGTAGGGATCCGTACTTATGTCCACAGTAATCCATTGTACTTGCAACACACTGTTGTTGTCCACAAGTAGATTGTATTTGCTTGTAGGGACCCATTGTATCTACTACAACCTTTTGGAAATGCTCGTGGAAGACCTAATGTCCTTGCATCACATCCACCTTTCACCATTCTCAGGTGAGTTTTTGTGTATTTGCACTTGTTTATAGGTCGTAGGTTGAATGCGTAGGAGCCTTCTACTGTAGATTGCGGGCATTTGCATTTGTCGTGTGTTATACACCGAATACATCCGTAGGAGGTCTTGTAGTTTGATTGGTGTCGAATCTGACTCAAGTATGAACCCTTCCAAGTCTAGTTCGAATCAGCTTCATGAGCTCAGTGTGCAAGGTTATTTCTTTGTCCCTTGTAGTCCGAGTCTTGCCCAATTTTAGTGTCTTTCGCACTTACTTCCTTTGAATTTGAGTTTGAATGTATGTTCAAATGATTGTTCAAAGTTTTTTTTTTTTTGAGATCTTTTGAGCTCAATTTTGTATTCAAATGATTTCAATTTGGTCCCATTTCGAGTTCATTTCATTTGAATTTGATCTTCAATTCTGTCTTGATTTTATTTGGATTTTAATTTTTAGAAATCATTTGAACTTTGTTTAGGTCCTCTGCACATTTTCAATCATATTCAAAAGTCCACTGCTCTTTCTCATTTGAGTCCAGGCTCTTATTCTTTTGAGTGCAAAACAGGTACAAGTGTAGTAGTATTTCACCCAAAATTTCGACAGCCTCCCGGCGTCTCCCCCGTTTAGGGGAAAACAACGAGAAAACTGGGTCTTCCCACCACGCGCAATAAAAGCGTGCATGGTAGGTGCCCTCTTTCGAGGACACCGCGGCCGTAATTTTTCTTCCCACCACGCACAATAAAGGCGTGCATGGGGTCTTTAACAGTACATGTTACAAGAAAAGAGCAGTTTTCTTTCCCCCCGCCCGGGGGTACTTATAAATTATTCTGACCGCGCAAAGAAAAGGGTACACCAGGCTCGCCTGGCCTCGCCGTGTGCGTCGAACCTGTTTCCCTCCTACCACGCTCACTAAAGGCGTGCTTAGGTGGTTTGTCAGCTCGGCGCGCACGTCGAAGCAGGAGGGCTAGGGTCGCTCGCTTACCTTGTCGTAGGTGTCGCGCCAGTTGCCTCTCCCACCACGCTCAATAAAGGCGTGCATAGGTGGACCACCGACTCGACACGCATGCCGAGGTAAGACAGCGAGAAGGGAGGCGACTGTCTGCCTCGTCATAGGTGTCGGACCGAATTTCCTCCTACCACGCTCACCAAAGGCGTGCTTAAGTGGTCTACCGGCCCGTCGTACACGTCGAGGACGGAAGCCTGAGTTTAAGGGTTATACCTTTGGGGCCGACGGTCGTTGGTGAAGGCTCGTGGACCGAGGATCGAGGCAAGAGGGGGATTCTCTTTTCTTTTTTTTTTTTACTATTACATATATATATATATATATATAATTATAATAAATATTAATTAATTAAAATTAATTGATAAATTATTTTAATTAATTACTTATAATTAATTACAATTAATTAAGATAATTAATCAAATTTTATTAAAATTAACTAAAATAATTAATTATAATTAATTTATGATTAATTATAATTAATTAACTTTTAATTAAATTTAATAAAGCATAATTAATTAATGATAATTAATTAATTAAATTAAAATTAATTAAATTAACTTTAATTAAAATTTATTATAATTAATTAGCTTAATTATAATAATTTTATTTAAAATTAAATATAATTAATTATAATAATTAATTAAAATAATTAATTAATTAACTAAAATTAATTAAAAATAATTATAATTAAATATATTTATTATAATAAAAATAATTTTTTTACCCATCGGATTCGCGGGATTAGGCCGAAGGAGCGCTCGGATAGGAGAAGGTTACCTTCTCAGACGGCGAGCTCCCGTGGTTGTTTCCGATCAAAATGTAACTTCCGATCCAACTGGAAGGGAAAGTCGACGAAGGAGCGACGTCGAACAGCCAAAAGGATTCGAAGAAGCACGTGATAGGGAGAAAGTTATCTCACAGCCAGCAAGCTCCTGGTTCTTGCGTCCGATCAAAATGCTGTAACTTCTGATCCTCAGCAGGGAAAGTCGGAGCAGGAGCAAAGTCGGACGGCCTCAAGGAGGCGAAGAAGTGCGCCAAGGGAGTAAGTTAACTTCACTGTAGGCAGCTCCCGTTTTTGCACCCGATCAGAATGTCGCAACTTCCGATCTTCACAGCATGCGGAGCTCCCGTCCGCTTCCGATCAAAGTGTCCTGGTTCCGATCCGACAAGGAGGGAACGCCGCCGGTGGAGCACAGTCGAACAGCGACGAAGGAGCCGTAGAAGAGCGCGAAACGGAGAAAGTTACTCCACAGCGAGCGTGCTCCCATGCCTGCTTCCGATCGGAATGTCATAACTCCGATCCGACTGCAAGGGAAAGTCGTCGCTGGAGTCGGAGATGAGCAGCGTGAAGGAGAGATTGGGGAGCGAGGGCGAGAGCTTGCGGAAGAGCCAATGACCGTGAGCACTCCATCTCTTTAACGACGCGAGAGTCGTGCGGTCTCAACGTGCTAGGATGAGACTTGGACGTGCGAGCGACGTGCCGAGGGAAGCTTAAGTGGTTCAGTTTTGTAGCTTATATTCTCTCTGAATTACCTCAATTTGGAAGTGTATTGTTCAAATTAACTCAATTTGGTAGATATAAGCAAACTCCAATTTTATCCAAAAAATTTTGAATAAAATAGAACCATAACATTTTTTTCTTTAGTTCCTCCATAAATCCAAATCCTAAGAAGCTTCCTAATCAGCATTTATAAGTGGACTTGAAGCACTACAAAAAAAATAATTTAAGATATGCATTATGGAACTCCATTAATTGCAATCGTTATATTCTTGAAATATACTAGTGTACGAAAAAATATTATAGAATATAGAAAAAAAAATATGTTCAAATGTAGGAGTAAAGTAGATAAATTTAACAAATTAATAGTGAACTATGTTGTTGTCTGCGATGGACTACCGAAAGGAAAAATTGAACTCACCAATTAGCTTACTTGAATTCATCCAAGGGATGTTTGGTTTGCTAGAAAATGAATGCAAACTATAAGAAAAATAGGGGTTTTGAAATTTTTTGTGGTTGAATAAAAAAAGCAAAGTAACTAGTTGATGTATTCATTTTTTTTAACTAGTTGATGTATTCATAATTTACCATTCGGTTCATTTTAGGGGTTGTTTGATTCGAACAAAAGAAATATATAAATTGAACGGAATGAGTGCCAAGTAAAAATAGTATATGGAAAATACTTGTGTAAATTTGTTGAGTCCACTACAAATTCAAGATTTTTTTTCTTTTTTTGGTTGATGGAAAATGAAAGTAAAAAAATAGTACATTCAGAGCAATAGTGGATCGAAAGTGACCAATGATAGGCACCGCCAACAACAGAAGATAGAGATGAGAGGAGGGCATGAGCGGCAGCAAGCAATAGCAACAGACAATAGTTGTAATAGCCTATGCCGAGCATGGTGAAAGTAAAAAAATAGTACCGAGCAGCATCATTTTGCCTGAGGTGTGTATTTGGAGTTCACTCAAAACAAGCAAATTATAAATATACTAAAAAAAGAATTGGAGAGTGATTTTCAAATACACACCCAAAATACATTGCATTAAAACATTGTTATCCAAATGACAAAATTTTCAAAACCATTGCATTTACTTTACACTTGAAATGCAGTCAATCAAATAACCCATTAATGTATTAAGAATTCACCTGATTTAAGTGAATTCTAAATACATCGTGCATGCTATGATTGCAACATCGCTTGTGGCAACTCGTCGCAAGGCCACATGCCAACAACCATTGGCCAATGCCAACCACTGCCAGTTGAGAGTCGCTGGCTGTTACTACTACTGCAAACTACATTCTCCCCTACTTTATAGTGAATTCATTCTGCTCCAAAAAATAATTTCTTGCATTTTTTTTACACTCTATCAAATAACTCTAAAAATTTTCAAGTACACTGCAATTATTTTACACTATATTCCCTTTACTCTGCAATCCTTTTTCGGCAAACCAAACATCCCCTTAGTAAAACTCGCATGATTGATGAATTTTATTTCCAAATGCAGATAAAGGAATGGAAATAGAGCCACATAGCAACACAATATTACATATGCACTTAAGGCCCAAAAACCTACTCAAGTTCATGCAAGCATGCAAAAATATAAGCCTTCATATACAGTAATTATTAAAAATTTAATGAAAAACTACAACTAATGATGTATAATGAGAATAAAAAAATAATAATACTCACTTCCATATCTTTGATAACAGCGTCATTTGCCAAAATTGCTCCCTCATCATATGGAGACATATCCAAAGAATCACCCGTAGATAACCTGCCCAACTAACACATAAAATGAATAATTTTAGGACGTGCATAAACACTAGCAACATCTAAATAGAAAGGCATGGCATGGAAACATGGAATGTGTGGGAGATTGTAGATGCCCACTAAACCAATTTCAAAAGAAAATGTATAAACAAATTTTTTCATATAATAAAATTATAATACACATTAATTTCTTATTTTCATCAAGCTCTTATTCATTTATTTTAATTTATCATGTCAACTTGTGTTCATGCAATTATACTAGTATTTTAAGATAGTGGACTTTTCTTTGCATTGGTCCTCTCACTTGGCGTGCCCATTTAACAAGTTTTTATTACTCGTGAGTAGTAAGTCTTGTCATGCCTCTCCATCCTAACGTATAAAAAAGTAACTTGAACAATAATAAATTGCTTTTATAGAACCTTCTAAGGTGTACTCTTGTCAGTTAGCTAGAACTTTCAAATTAATATAATAAAGCCATTCATCATTAAACTTATCCCTAGTTAAAATGGCATTCACCTGTCACGCATATAAGCAGATTACAAGTTTTACATGAATTGAATCTTTGAATAGGTAACTCATTTCTTCACAAAGTGCTGAGTAATATTGTTTTAATTCCTCTCATTAGAAAAAGTGTTTCAAATAACCTCAAAAATTTTAAATTTACAGCCATTCACCATCCGGGTACAAGCAGATTATAAGCTTGTTCATGAACTTTCGAATCTTTCAATAGATTACTCATTTCGATTCACAGAGTAAGTGCGTAGTAGTATTGCCCCTAATTCCTCCTCATAGAAAAGGGTTATAAATAACTTCAAAAAATTTAAATTTACAGGTTGAACCATGCTACCTATGAATTTGAAGAAGGACCAATCTTATACTCTAGATATATAACATTTGAAAACAAGGGGACATTCCAGATTTTGATTTGAGCCAAGGCAAGTAATATTTTGTACGTCTAACAATTTGTGCCTAATCATATTTGCTTTAATAAATTCTTTGAAAAAAAAGGAAAGTAAATTATCATGTTATTGAACAAATAAAATAATTTTGTGGCAATAAATCGGCCATTAATTATTTTACAATCAAAAGTTTGACCTATAATAAGTATTGAGAAAAATAATGAAGAGAATCTCATTAATAAAGAGTAACATAACGGTATGAAATAGTACTTCTCAATTACCTTCAAGTCGACTTCTTTCAACAGATTAGGTGTGCAGAAAGAACGTCGAGCTCCAATACCATACTGATCAAAGACCTGTATGGATTCAATTTATTCAACCATAAAACTCTTGAAAATGGAAATAGATACACTTGTTGATTTCTAAATACCACACATATAACATTTAGGACAATCTCGGTAAAAAGAAATGAAACATAGACGATGTTTCCTCATACTTTCCCAAAAAGCATCAAAAGATGGTAGCAATCAAGAATAGCAGTAGTTCTCTTAATCCATCGTTGCTAAGCAATTGAAATTTCCTATGTATTGCGTATTAACCTACTCCCAAATAATCACTCCAGGGCCATAGCCAATATATAATTATATACTTCAAATTATAGAAGGTAGAAACACAATGGAAAACAGTAATTCAACTTTTTTTTTTTAACCATGTGAATCACAATATGTAGGGTTTATGGCAACTCTTAAGAAAAAACCCAAACCCTTCAATTTGAAATCCCAACACTTGACTACCCTTGATTTTAACATTTTTATATACTTTTTTATGAATAGCAACGCTTATCTAAAAGAAAACATTGAGCCATTTTCATAGGAGATTGCTGCGTTTTCCACAAATCTCCAACAACTTCTACACCATATCCTAGCTACAGTGATAAAATGCAACAATAAGAAAGTGTTTCCATGCTTGAAGTCGATATACTCCCCCACTTATCATTAATTACTTTCTCTTCTTCCATTATTCCTTGGCAAACCCAAAACCTTAACTCTACCTACCCCAGGAAATCCACCGCCACAGGCTTCAAAATACGATCATTTATCCTTAACCCTAAACTTAACCTTACCCTACATCTCCCTATCTCACTGACCGTCCCTCATCTACACCCACTTCAAAGTGATCAAAAGCCCTATGGCACTGCCAGTCACATCCAATGCTAAAGTTGAAATGCAATAGCTTTCACATCATCGTCGTCGAACAGACTGCGTCATTGAGATCAGAGTGTCAAATTTACCTAAGTGGGATCAGCTCGAAGTCAAATTAGAAGAGACCAATCAGAATCGGCAGTTGACACCCGAAGACGATGCACGACAGAAGAAAAGTATACAACTACAACAATTCCAGATATTATCATTTAATGATAGATCTACCAAAAATACCAAGATCGATCAAAAGCCATTCTATGCAAACATTTAAGAATGCGGAAGGAAATTGAAGTGTCAAGAAAATAAGTGTTTAGAACAAACAACTGCTAAAGCTTACAGGAATTGGTATTCTTCTGTCGTGGAATGCAACATCAGATGCCATATAAACATCACCAATGGATGCTCCTTTTGCCTGAAATAATCACAATTAATAATGTAAAAAGCAACTTTATACAATGTGATCAACATATACAACAGGCACTGAGCACAGATTACATAATGACCATCTTCATTCATTACGATTCAAAAAAAAGTTAAGGAAATAAATAAAATGAAAGACTCTGGCATGTTGAAATTATACAAACAAAGTAATTTATTTTTGGAAAATAAGGGGACAGGTGCTGGTAAATTCATCTATCACCACCAGTAGCATGATCCTTCTCTGTACAGTGCGACTCCATAAATAAAACAAAGCAACCCTATGACCAAGCATCCATCCAAAGAAACCTCATGATCAAGCATCCATCCGAAAAAACTGTAAACAACAGCAAACCCTTGCACATTCAAAATTCAAAACTCTAATCCAACTTTCCAAGCATAACCTGGCCTGTATTTTCACCATACACACCCCATCCCATGAGTTCCATCACCAGATACAGAAGTGGCCGCTGCAGCAGAAATAAATGAATATAGTATAGGAGGGGAACCAGAGAGGTAGAGAGAAGAGGTAAGTAGTAGGAAAAAAAAAAAACTCAAGCGGGTCAAGATGATGCAAGTATACAAATCTTTATTCATTGAAAATACAAACTGTGTTAATATTATTTTAATTGTCTCCACGTCTTAGTTTCTATTTTGTAGTTCATTTCAATATAAATCATGCGTATGAAAATGAACCAATTGAGCAGATGTGTTCCTCGTTAGGTTTAGTTTACTGTTATAAGTTCTTTTGATTCAGCTCTCATCTTAAGTCCCTAGAACAGTACTTTCAGTTCTCTTTTTTTTTTTTTTTTTTTTTTTTTGGTACTCAGATTTTTTTATTTTAAGATGTAAAATGCTGATTATTGTTGCTTCACCATTTTCCCAATGACTACTGTTGCCGCCAGATTTATCCCTTCCCAGTTTGCATTGTTGTTGTGAACTGTGTTAAGCGGGTTAGGTGAGTTTTCTCTCATGCAAAATGTGTAGAAGTGTTGCTTTTGTTTTCCTCTTGCAATTGATTTGCTATTGACGACGGCTTTGTTATGTCTTACTAATCTCTGTTGCCTCCTATAGTACATTCCGATTTGGACATTGTAGTTGGACTTGCGCTTTAGAGTTTCACGTACTTGCTAGTTGCCTTTTGCAAACTTTTATTGTAGCATTAGTTGGTTGGGAGGTTTTCTTCCTCACTCAGCATACCTACTGTGGCAACATCAATTGTTGGCTTCATTATATTCAGTTCTAGCGGGAACATTTCTTCCTTATTTTGGAATTGGAAACTTCTTGTTCTTGCTAGAGTCCAAGTATGTTGAATTAGAATGATAGGAAACACTCGAAGATATCAAGAATTTCTTAGCAATATTTGGAAAACAGTGAGAATTCTCCACAAAAACTAGGAAAACAGTAGACAATTTGTATTATTTGATGAAATAGAAACGGAAAATATCAAGATACAATTGATCCTCTATTCGAGAGGAGGATCTATCTCTTCCAAATCTCTAGATGCCGCTAGAGCCCAAAAACCTAAACCTAAGAGGTCATAAATTTCAGTCAAATTCAAGATGCCATAACCCAGGAGAACAAACTATTTAATGCATACAATCCAAAATGAAATCTCTGAGCAATCCCTACATTCAAATTTCCCTACTAAATTTTTCCTTAAACATTCCTTATCCACTCCTTTGAATTGGGCGGTTCGCACGGTGCGTACAAGGAAGCGGAAGCGTTCCGCCTTTATTTCACACGAGCCGGCCCCGTGTGGACCAGTCCAACAGAATGGTCAAACAATACTCTCCTCCCAAAAACCCACCATGTCTGAAAGGTGGGAAGAAGACACCCTCCTCTTGATCTTCCCTTCATTTGATCGGCTTAGGGTTTTCTCCACTTCCTTGGCTATCGGCGCCTTCCCTCACCTCCGACGACGATATTTTAGTTTGGCCCGCCCTCGAGCACTTTCATTAACATCTCCTTCATGATGGAAATTTTTGAATCGAACATATCATAGATAGCTGAAATATTCTTTTTTATATTTGAAACTTGAGTTTGGAGATCTGAAATTTTATATTTCATTTGTTCAATCTCCTCTTCCAATACTTCCATCTTTCTTCTACTCATGAGAACCTGGATTTAGGCTCCAATAACAAAGATCTACAAGTTTGACATGAATCTGGCCTCCCAAATAGCAAAAACAACAAGATCAGAGAGGAAAACGCAGCAGAAATCAGTGAGTAAGACTTTTATTTCAGCCCAAGAAATTGCTTTGATAACAATTTGATAGGAAACACATGAAGATCTCAATAATTTCCTAGCAATATTTGGAAAACAACGAGAATTCTCCACAAAAATCTGCACAAAAACTAAGAAAACAGTAGGTAATTTGTATTATTTGAAGAAATAGAAATGGAAAATACCAAAATACAATTAATCATCTATTCGTGAGGAGGATATATCTCTTCTGAATCTCTAGACGCCGCTAGAGCCCAAAAACCTAAACCTAAGAGATCCAATTTTAGCCAAATTCAAGATGTCATAACCCTAGGAAAACAAGCTATTTAATGCATACAATCCAAAAAAAAAATCTCTAAACAATCCCTAAATTCAAATTTCCCTCCTAATTTTTTCCTTAAACCTTCCTAATTCACTACTTTGAACTGGGCGGTTCGTGTGGTGCATACAAAGGTGCAGAAGCGTTTCGCCTCTATTTCACGTGAGTCGGTTCCGTGTGGACCAACTAGACGGGTCTAACATAGAACTTCCAATTTTAGGCAAGATCTTGGAAGTTTCTAAGAAATTATTTTTAAACCTAGTTTGCTATACATAGGAGGCTATTTTTTAGGCCTCCAACTTATATTTATTGTTGTATGGGATTCTTTAAGCGTTTTGCAAGTCTTGAAAACAACTTCTGAAGGATGCTTTTCTAGTATCGTTGTGAGGCCTCCTTGTCGAATTGGTGATTTCAATTTTTGCACTTCATCTAAATTGTTTGGCGTATGGTTTATGTGCATGATTGAGATTTTGTCAAATTTGAAATATATATATATATATATATATATATATATATATATATATATATATATATATATATATATATATATATATATATATATATATATATATATATATATATATATATATATAAGTTTATATTTTTATGGTGTGAGCCTTCATCATCATAGAATTTAATATATGCTCTCAAATGTTTCATAAAACACTGTCATTATCATGCCACAAGTCCTGGATGAGAAAAGTGGAGGGTTGCGTTAGGTAGCCAACAACCAGCATAAAACTTGTCGAATAATCATGAAATGAATCCTTTAATACATTTTGTTAATGTTAGGATGTTCCCTAGAAGCGACGCGTTGTATGGCGTGAATACAATGACAAGTTAGCAAGGGACACTGCATCAGTGCCCGGGTACATTGTTAAATACGCAAGGGTTCTTACATCTTGGACGAATATGAGCAAACAAGCTAATCCATTATCCTAAAATTAGGATAGGAATTTGAAATATAGGTTCTCTTACATGCAAATTAATAAAATTAATAGATATTATGATCCATAGGAAGATTAATATTCTTTTCATTCAGGAAATTAAATGAGTTGGTAAGAAGGCTAAGAAGATTGATAGTTTATGATTTAATCTATGATATTCTGGTAGCAGTCGTACTAGAAATGGTATATGTGTAATTATAGATAAGAGTTTGAAGGATAATATTGTTAAAATTAATAGAATTGGAGATAGAATTAATGTTTTAAAGATTTGTTGTTGTTGTTAAGATTATCAATATTATAAGCGCTCATGCTTCTCAAGTAGATTTGGATATATGTTCAAATTCAATTTTTGGAATGATCTAAAAGAATTAATACAAATAATAACTCTCAAAAAAAGAGTTTTTATTGGTGAAGATTTAAATGGACATTTAGGTAGATATGTAGATGATTTTAAAAGCATTCATGGTGGCTATAACTTTGGAGCGACTAATGAAGGTGATAAGACCATATTAGATTTTTTTTAGCTTGTGATTTTGTAATTGTTAATCCTTATTTAAGAAAAGAGATGAGCATCTCATCAATTTTAAGAATGGATGTAGTAAAACTCATATTGATTATTCTCTTATAAGAAAAATAAATTATTTAGATTGTAAAGTTATTCCGAGTGAAAGTTTATGTATCTAACATCGCTTATTTGTTTTAGACTTCAAGATGAAGGGGCATAATATTAAAAATAAAGAAAATTATTGTTCTAGGATTAAATGGGGGCATTTAAAGAATATTAACAAAAAATATTTTTTAGAGTAAGATTCTGGATCTTAAGATTTTGTATGTGCATGAGGATGCTAATGTTATGCAGAAAAAATTAGCTAATGATATTAAAAATGTTACAAAAAGTGTGCTTGACGTATCAAATGAAACAACTACTAATAGTAAAAATAGTTCATTGTAGTATCAATAATGTGCAGGAAAAGATAAAAAATAAGAACACTTGTTATAAAAATCGGTTTAGCCGTAAAAATCCTAATAATTGAGAAATATATAAAGATTTATTTTTTAATGATTTATATAATAGATTAGATACTAAGGAAAGCGAAAGATATATGTATAAGTTAGTTAAACAAAGAGACGAGTATGTTTTTATCGGTCCCTCTTGGAGGGGTTGGTTCAATTCTACAAGAGGCGGACTAGGTTTGCAGCTAAAGCTATGGGTGGGGCCCACTAGGAAGAGTAATTAGGAAGGAGGGGGGCTGCTAGGGCTAGTTGATTGGTATATGTTTTAAGTAGGAGAAAAATAAAAGGATTAGGATTATGTATGATTATTGTGGCCATTTTCCGTCTTAGAGTTTGGTGTCTTGGGCTCTATCGGCGTCTAGGGATTGGGAGAGAAAGATCCTACTCATGAATTGAAGATCGACTATATCTTGGTGTTTTTCCTTCCGTTATCTTTGGTTATCGCAATAAGAAAACTACTATTTTGTTGTTTCCCATTGGAGTTGTGGATTTTCTCGCTGTTTTTGCCAAGATTGCTAGGTTCTACTTGAGATCATCAAGTATTTCTTATCAAATTGGTATCATAGTAGATTTTGGGACCGTTTGTGAGTTTTCCTGTGAAAATCAACGGTTGTTTTTTGGCCGGAAGAGGGGCTATTTGCTGTTTTTTGGGGTCAAGATCCAAATTTTTGAACCTATAAAAATTCAGGTATTGATGGCGGCCAAGAAAGTGAATGCGTTGAAAGAACACCTTGAAGAGAAGATTAATCAAATAAAAGCAACGGTAGATAATAGAATTTCAACCATGGAAGGTCAAGTTTTGGATCTCCACAAGATGGTGAAGAATATATTAGAAAATCAAAATCAAAAGACGGCATCGGAGGCAAGGGCTGGTAGGGAGAAATACAAATTTTGAAATTCGTAGGAGGGAAAACGATGTGGAAATCATTGAAGAGAGAGTTGGGAAGGGAAGGAGAGAGGCGTGGTAATGAAGGGCATGAACGAAAGGGTGTTGATTGGGAAATAAAGGAGGGGGATTATGGTAGGAGGGCTACTGATTTTGAAGGGAGGTGAGGAGAAAGTGAAAATGGGTATGGGTATGAGCGGGGAAGGGAGGATCGGGACACTTGGGGAGGACCAAACACTTGGGAAATGAGAAATTATGAAGGAATCAGGTGGAATGGGGAAGATTCGAATGTGCGGAAGCTGAAGATGCCCATCTTTGAAAGAGGAGGATGCACATGGATGGATATGCAAGGTGGAAAGATATTTTGCCATCAATGGGCTGATGGAGGAGGAAATATTGACGGAAACTGGCTTATGTTTGAAAGTGAAAGCGTTGTCTTGGTACCATTGGAGAGATATGAGGAGATCCATATGGAGTTGGAGGGAGTTCAAGGAATGTTTATTGGAACATTTTCAAACGATAGGGGAGGGGACTTCTATGAGTAGTTTTTTGCACTATTGCAAGAAGGTTTAGTGGTAGAGTATCACGAGAGATTTGAGTATCTAGCAAGTCGATTGGATCAACTATCAGAGACTGTTCTGGAGGGGAATTTTATGAAGGGACTCAAATCAGAGATCCGGGCAGCAGTGATGGTCATGAGGCCTTGTGACATGGGAGAGGCTATAGAGCTGGCACAACTAGCGGAGGATCATAAATACCAAGAAAGGAAAGCCAGGGGCAGCAGTTAAGGTGGGTCTTACAGGATGACTACCATCCTTCTAGCACCAAGGGGCCTACAGCGGGCACTTTTTGTGAGACTCTCAAGGAGAAGCCAGTAGGAGGAAGTGGGCGAAACTTCAAAAGACTAACTGCGAGAGAGATGCAGTAGAAGAGGACAAATGAACTATGCTTCATATGTGATGAGAAGTATACCCCATGACACGGGTGTAGGGACCGAACTCTTCAGATTCTTACCTTTTATGATGACGAGGAAACTGAGGGAGGTGAGAGTGAAGTAGAGAGAGAGGTGGAGGGCAAGCTGCATCTAGATATTAAAGAGGTCTCCCTAAACTCAATGTTGGGATTCACTTCGAATCATACCATGAAGGTGAATGGAGAAATACAAACATGGAGATGGGGGTGTTGATTGATAGTGGGGCTACCCATAATTTCATCTCCAACCAGGTCATTGACCAATTGGGGGTGACATTGATGTATAAAGGGTGCTATGGAGTGATGATGGGTGCAAGGAAGGTGGAGACGGGCTAGGGGATATATAGGGGATTGGTGTTGATCATAAAAGGGTACAAGTGAGGGAGGATTTCCTCCAATTAGAGTTGGGGAGCACTGATGTCATTATGGAGATGAAGTGGTTGCAGAACTTGGAGGACACTAAGATCAACTGGGGGACATTGATGATGGAGCTGGTGGTGGGAGGTAGAAGGGTAGTGACCAGGGGTTATGCAGGGCTCTCCAAAGCCATGATATCATTTAAAACCAAGGTGAGGAGCATACAGAAGGTGGGGGAAGGTTATCTAGTGGAGTTATATAGGCTGGAGGGGATTATATTAGAAGAGGGTGGAGACATTCCTCTTTCAGCACAATCATTTATTTAGCAATTCAATGAGATTTTTCATCCACCACATGGATTGCCACCACTAAGGGAGCAGGAACATGTTATCACCTTGAGGGAATGGGTGTCACCTATCAGTGTTAGGCCCTACTGCTACCCTAAATTTCAGAAGGAAAAAAATTGAGAAGTTGATTAGATAGATGCTGGAAGCAGGGATTATCAAGCACAGTGTGAGCCCTTTGTTTAGCCCAATACTAATAGTTAAGAAAAAGCATAGGAGTAGGAGGTTTTGTGTTGACTACAGGGCAGTGAATAAGAAAATTGTGCCAAATAAGTTTCTCATCCCAATGATAGATGAACTATTGGATGAGTTAAGTGGGGCAGTTATTTTCACCAAGATAGATCTGAAGTCAGGGCACCATCAAATCAGGATGAAAAGGGAGGATGTGTCAAAGACTATTTTCAGAACTATTGAAGGATATTATGAATTCCTAGTGATGCATTTTGGCCTCACTAATGCCCCAACCACTTTCTAGTCCCTCATGAACAAGGTCTTTTGACCCTATCTCAGGAGATTTGTGTTGCTATTTTTTGATGATACCCTGGTTTACAACAGGTTAGAGAAGGAGCATTGGGAGCACTTAAGGAGGGTTTTAGAGATATTACAGGAGCATCAGCTGAGGGTTAATCTGAAGAAATGTTAATTTGCCCAGGCTAAGATGGAGTATTTGAGGCATGTAGTCTCCAAGAAGGAGGTGGTAGCAGATCAAGCCAAAAATGAAGATATGTTGAGATGGCCGGTGCCCAAGAATCTCAGGGAGTTGATGGGATTCCTAGAACTAACAGGCTATTATAGGAGGTTTGTGAAGGGATACAGCACCATCGCATGGCCACTGACATACCAGTTGAAGAATGATGGTTTCTTATGGGGGGGGGCGTCCACAACAGCTTTTGTGATCTTGAAGAAGGTCATGACCACTATGCCGATCTTGGCCCAACCAGATTTCACTCAGGCCTTCATAATAGAAACAGATGCCTTAGGGTATGGATTGGGAACAGTACTCATGTAGAGCAATCAACCCATCGCCTATTTCAGCTAGGTGTTAACAGCTAGGGCCAAGCTGAAATAAATTTAATTTATGGCCATCTTGTTAGCCATCCAAAAGTGGCGACCCTACTTGTTAGGCCGACATTTTGTTGTCATGACGGACAAGCGGAGCCTGAAATATTTGTTGGAGCAAAGGATGGTGACAAAGGAGCATCAGATATGGCTGTCAAAGTTGTTAGGCTATAATTTTGAAATACAGTATAGGCCGGGGATGAAGAACTAAGCAACAGATGCCTTGTCCAGATATATAGGGGAGTTAGAGGCGATAGCAGTATCAATACCACTGATGTTGGATTGGGAGGCCATTAAGAAAAAGAGTACAAGGGATGAGGAGTTGGGAAATGATTAGAGCTGATTAATTGAAGGAGGGGAGTAGCCACCCAGGGTATTTTCTAGAAGGTGAGAGGCTTCTATACTAGGGGAGATTCGTGATGCCTAGGACATCAGTCCATATTCCACACCTGCTCCAAGAGTTCTATGGGAGCATTATTAAGGATCATTCAAGGGTGCAAAAGACATACAAGAGGCTCACCTCAGAGTTGTATTGGAAGAGGATGCACAAGGATATGGAGGAGATGATAGTCATATATGAGATACGTCAGAGGAATAAGTACATGACCATATCTTCAAGTGGATTACTATAGCCATTAGTTTTACCAGGTCGGGTGTGAGAGGAGATATCCATGGATTTCATAGATGGATTACCCCGATCAGAAGGGTTCACTGTGATTTTGGTGGCAGTAGACATACTGAGCAAGTATGCCAATTTCATTCCCCTACGACATCCATAAATAACAGTAATAGTGACATCAACTTTCATCAGAGAGGTGGTCAGACTGCATGGAGTACCACAATCTATAATATCTAACAAGGATAAGGTGTTCCTCAGCCATTTTTTTAGGGAATTCTTCAGACTACAGGGGGCAATACTGAAAAAGAGCACCGCCTACCACCCGTAGACAGATGGGCAAACAGAGGTAGTCAATAGGAGCATAGATACATACTTACGATGTTTTGTGTCAGAGACACCTAGCCTGTGGGCAAAGTGGTTAACTTGGGCAGAGTACTGGTACAACATTTTATATCATTTTGCTTCTCAGATGACCCTATTCAAAGTGTTGTACGAGCAGGATCCACCTCACTTGGTGTACTTTGGGCATAAAAGCACCCCAATTTCTTCATTAGAGGAATATTTAGAGAGGGATGGGGCGTGGGAGCTGAAGAGACTTCTATTGAGGGCTCAACAAATTATAAAGAGACAGACAGATGGGCATAGGAAGGACATCCGATTTGAGGTAGGGGAGAGGGTGTTCTTAAAGCTCCGGCCTTACAGGCAGAAGACCGTCACCAACAGGATGAATGAGAAGCTGGCCCCATGATATTTTGGGTCATTTGAAGGATTAGAGAGGATTGGAGCATTGGCATATCGACTGAAACTACCATCGACAATGACCATACATCATTTTTTCCATGTATCACAACTAAGGAGGGCAACTAGAGATCACATAGAGAGTTTTGAGTTACCAGTGACGCTGACTGAGGACTTGGAGGTGGTATTATAACCATTAGAGCTAATAAGGATTTGTTAGGGTGATGAGAGAATCATGCAACTCCTGATCAAACGAAAGAGCCTATCGGACTACGATGCCACATGGGAGCCTGATGAGAGGGTGAAGCATCAATTTTCCTCCTTTCATTTTGAGGACAAGGTGATTCTTTGAGAGGAGGCATTGTTAGGGACCAGTCCAACCAGTCCTTGGCAAGTGGCTGATTCAGTTCTACAAGAGGCAGACCAAAGCTAGTCCTCCCTCTTGAGTTTGCCACCAAGCTAGCTATGGGTGGGGTCCACTAGGAAGAGAAATTAAGGAGGGCGGGCGGCTAGGGTTAGGGGATTAGTATATGCTTTAAGTAGGAGAAAAATAATAGGATTAGAGTTATGCATAATTATTGTGGTTGTTTTCTATCTTAGAATTTGGTATCTTGGGCTCTAGCGGTGTCTTGGGCTCTAGCGGTGTCTAGGGATTGGGATAGAAAGATCCTCCTCTCAAATTGAGGATCGACTATATCTTGGTATTTTTACTTCCGTTATATTTGTTTATTGCAATATAAAAACTTTTTTATCCATTGGAGTTATGGATTTTTCTCGCTATTTTTGCTAAGATTGCTAGACTCTACTTGAGATCTTCAAGTATTTCCTATCATAGTAGTAAGGATTTAGTTCAAATGAAGTGTATTAAGGATGAAGATAAAAAAAGTACTTTTATTAGAATTTTTTTTTAACTTTTACTTTTATTAGAAGATGATATTCAACAAAGGTGGATGATATATTTTGCTAAACTTTTCAATGAAGATTTTGAAAATACGATTGACTTTAATGACCTTAGCACCATAAATAAAAATAAAAATTTTTATTTTTATCGACGTATTAGCAAAACCGAAGTTAATTAGGATTTAAAGAAAATGAAGTGTGGAAAAGCTGTTAGACCTGATGATATTCCAATAGAAGTGTGGAAATGATTAGGAGATGAAGGAATTTGTTGGCTTACTAAACTATTTAATATTATTTTGAAGACTAAAAAGATGTCAGATGAGTGGAGAATTCGTGTGTTGATTCCCCTTTTTAAGAACAAAGGTGATGCACAAGATTGTGCAACTTATAGAGGAATTAAGTTATTGTGTCGTACTTTAAAACTTTGAGAGAGAGTTATGAAGCAAAGGTTGCGACGTGACACTAATGATTCTCAAAATCAATTTGAATTCATGCAAGATAGGTTTACTTGAAAGCTATACATTTATTGAGATGTTTGATGGAGAAGTATAGAGAAAATAAGGAGGATCTACATATGATTTTTATTGATTTAGAGAAATCATATGATAAAGTTCCATGAGAAATGCTATGGAGAGTTCTACATAAGAAATGGATTAATAATGCTTATATTCAATTCATTAAGGTTATGTATACAAGAGTTGTTACTTGTGTTCAAACACTTGGTGGTTTGACCAAGTATGTTCCTATATCAATTGGATTACATCAATGATCAACCGTAAGCCCATATCTTCTTACTTAAGTCATGGATGTTCTCACTGGACATTTGCAAGAGGTAGTACCCTGGTGGCTGGTTTATGCTTTTCGCTGATGATATTCTTCTTGTTGATAAGACTAGAGAGGGAGTTTAAGGTAAACTTGAATTATGGAGGTCAACCTTAGAATATAAAGGCTTCAGTTTGAGTATATCTAAAACTGAATATATGAAGTGTAATTTTAGTAATAATAGATATAGTGGAGAGATTGTGACTTTAGGCAATCAAGACATCAATAAAAGCACTCGTTTTAGATATCTTGGGTCTATTGTTCAGAGTGATGGTGAAGTAGATGGAAATATTATTAGTATAATTCATGTTGGATGGTTAAAGTGTAGAAATGTATCAGGCTTGTTCTATAAGATAGTAGTGAGACCTGCAATGCTTCATGGTGCAGATGTATGCCATTAAAAGAGAAGCATAATATTAAGTTCAGTGTTGCAGAGATGAGGATGCTCAGGTGGATGAGTGACTTTACTCTTAAAGATAAGATATGAAATGAGCATATACGTTAAATGGTTGGTGTAGCTCCAGTGGAAGATAAGATTAGAGAGAGTCGCCTTAGATGGTTTGGTCACATAAAATAGTGGTCTTTTGATGACAATGTTAGGAAAGTAGATGCATTAGATTTGACTTATGTTAATAAAGTTGGAGATAGACCTAAAAAGACTTTGTTAGAAAATATTAGAAATGATCTGTCTTTTTTAGATTTAGATGAAAATTTGACTCTTAACAGGACACAATAGAGAAACAAAATTCATGTAGCCGACCCCACATAGTAGGATAAAGGCTTGTTGTTGTTGTTGTTCTCAGATTCCTCATAAAACATTAGATTTTTACAACTTTAACATTACTATTTGGAATGAATTAAACGTGTTTTCAAATTTTAGATTAAAAAATATTAATATTTGCCAATTATAAGAACTGGAAACTATGAACTATAATTTTTTTGTGTACTTTGTGCATCTCATCAAAGTTTGCATTAGCAGATTACCAAAGGAATGAGATTTTGATTAATTTGTAAATCTAGCTAAAAGAAGTTCTAGTAAAATATACATCAACAACAAAAATATGTGATCAAATTTGATCCTCTCGAAGAAACTATAGTTAATAAATACTCTTTTGGGAAAGTTTTAGATTAAGACGATGCTTGTAGTTACACTACGACTCTACATTTGATACTATTGAATATGAATCTTCGCACATATTAGAATTTATAACAAACTATATATGATGAAGGGTCAGTATTTGAGACTGAAATAGAATTTGCATATTTGGAATATAAACCTCAATCTGAAACTCAGTTTGAGATTGAAATTTAACTTGCTATTATATTTGAACCCACATTGTAAGTAAAACTTGAATTCAATCTTGATTGTAAACCTAAACTTCTAATAGAAACTCCTGAATCTAAATCGTAACTACTTATGAAAATTGAACTCCTAAATGTGAGCCTGAGCTTCGAAGAGAAATTGAATTCATTCTTACTTATGAATTTGAACTAACCATGCCTTATAAATTTGATAAACAAGTGAAGAAAACAATGTTTTAACTCATTGAAGTTTCTAAGGAAATGATTTCTGTAAATCAATCTGAAATTGACTTAATTTTTTATTATTGATTCCTTAATTTTCAAACTCAGAGATTAAAATTTATGAAGAAAGTTAAATTGCGCTACTATTTCAACGAAGTTAATAAGTAGTACCTTAACAAAAACTTTAACTTTGGAAATTACATCTACTTGGATAAATAATCATAAAATAAAAATTTAGAAAGCTTTGAGATTATTCCAGCCTTTAATATATATGACTTTACTTTATTTATTGAACATGCTAGGATTCTTCTCTCATTCTTTCTCTTTACGAATTAGTATCCAACATCGTACTAAATACTACTATACCTATTATTCCATAAGCTATTCAAGATAGCAATTATATTAACTAGTGATGTAGGACTTCAGGAATATCTCGTGCTTCAGAATGACAAAACTTTTGGAAATTGATTAATAGATGTACATCAAGCACATCAATTTTGCAAGAGAGAGAGGATGCAGTGGCTCTTTATAATCTTCAATACATTCAATTATTATTATCCACATCCCAACCCAAAGTATTCCAGTAATAGTAAAAGATACCTCAAGATAATTTCAGGAAAATAACAACAACAACAACATCAAGCCTTTGTCCCACTACGTGGGGTCGGCTACATGAATCCTTTTTCGCCATTGTGTCCTGACAGTCCTGTTAAAAGTCAAATTTTCATTTAAATTTAATAAAGAAAGATCATTTCTAATATTTTCTAACCAAGCTTTTTAAAGTCTACCTCTACCTTTCTTAACATAAGTCAAATATAATATCTCAACTTTTCTAGCCGGGTCATCGAAAGGCCTCCGTTTAATGTGACCAAACCATCTAAAGCGACTCTCTCTAATCTTACCTTCCACTATAGCTACTCCAACCTTTTCACATATATGCTCATTTCGAATCCTATCTCTAAGGGTAAAGCCGCTCATCCACCTAAGCATCCTCATCTCTGCAACACTTACTTTAGTATTATGCTTCTCTTTTAATGTCCAACATTCGGCACCATAAAGCATTGCAGGTCTCACCACCATCTTATAGAATTTTCCCTTAAGTTTGAGGACGATTTATCTTTCGCACAACAAGCCCGATGCATTCCTCCACTTCAACCATCCAACTTGAATTCTGTTGATAATATCCCCATCTATTTCACCATCACTCTAAACAATAGATCCAAGATATTTAAAACGTGTACTCTTATGAATGACTTGATCGCCCAAAGTCACAATCCCCTCATTAGGTCTATTGCTAATAAAATTACATTCTATATATTCAGTTTTAGATCTACTCAAGCGAAAACCTTTAGACTCTAAGGTTGACCTCCATAATTCAAGTTTATCTTCAACTCCCTGATGTAGGCAAAGAGGGGGTCAAATCAAACCCAAAAAAATTTGGTTTTGACTTCCCTTGAGCTTACTAACTCAATAAATTTTGAGCTGGAATTTAGCTCATTTATGAACTGATTTTTAGTTCATTTATTGAACTAAGAGTTAGCTCATTATTAGCTAGGTTTTAGCTCATTAATTTATCTTAATTATGTAATTTTTATTTATAGTTTTTTATCTCTTAAAGTTTAGTTTGTCCCTTGTGTTTCCAAAGATGGCTTTTGGATTCCCAGTGCTTGTTGTTTTCCGTGCTTGGCTCCTTGGCTTCCACGGGTGGCGTTTCCGTGCCTTGGCTCCTTGGCTTCCTCGGTGGGCTGCTGGTTTTCCGTGCTGGGTGGCCTTTTCCGTGCCCTGGTGCCTCGATTTCGTGCTTGGCCTCTTGGGTTTCCGCGGCTACTTCTTCAGGTCTTGGCTGGGCTATTTTCCCATGAAGTTGGGAGGGCTTTTCCGTGGTTTGTGTTGCTTGGATTCCTATGGGAATTCAATTATGTGGTTGTTTGTATTCCCCTTTCATACCTATATATATGAGGGATTTTGTAATGTTTTAAGAGAGTGATATATAAATTTTTGAAAAGAAATCCTTGGGATTTTGTTGGAGGAGCTTGCGAGCTTTGTCCATCTTCTTCTTCCATCTCTTAGGGGAGACTTGCGAGTTCTTCTCCACCCTTCTTCTCGGCTTCTAATCTCTTTCGTCTCTCCGCAAGTTTACACCCCACCTGTATCCTTCTTCTTTTGGAAAGCTTCTTTAGGGTGTCTTGGTTGAGTCAAATTTGTAAGCGTCTTATTTTGTAAGAGTCAAGTTTATATAAGTTTTGTTTGTAAGTCTTTTAATTTCCAAGTCTTTCTTTTATTTGAAATGTAAGTGTTTGTTTGTCTTATTACGTAGGAGTCCTTTTCTTTTATCTAGTAAAGGTCTATCTTATTCTTGTGGGCAGAGATCCGGGTCCCCCCCTGATTTTTGCCTGCATCACTCCCTCTCTAGTCTTATCAACAAGAAGAATATCATCAGCAAAAAGCATACACCAAGGTACATCCTCTTGCAAATGTCTAGTGAGAACATCCATGAATAAAGCAAAATGATATGGGCTTAAGGCTGATCCTTGATGTAATCTAACCGAAATAGGAAAGTACTTGGTCAAACCACCTTGTGTTGAACACAAGTAATAGTTCCTGCATATATATCTTTAATGAGTTGAATATAACCATTATTAACTCCTTTCTTTTCAAGAGCTCTCCACAGCACTTCTCTTGGAACTTTATCATATGCTTTCTCTAAATCAATAAATATCATATGTAGATCCTCCTTATTCTCCCTATATTTCTCCATCAAACCTCTCAATAAATGTATGGCTTCCATAGTAGACCTACCCGGCATGAATCCAAATTGATTTTGAGAAACATTAGTATCACACCGCAACCTACGCTCCACAACTCGTTCCCATAGTTTTAAAGAATGACACATAACATAATTCCTCTATTATTCGCACTCCTGTGCATCACCTTTATTATTAAAAATAGGTATTAACACGCTCATTCTCCACTCATCAGGCATTTTTCTAGTCTTTTAGTCTTCAAAACAGTATTAAAAAGTTTAGTAAGCCAAGAAATTCCTTCATCTCCTAAGCATTTCCACATCTCTATTGGAATATCATCAGGTCCAATACCTTTTCCACACTTCATTTTCTTTAAAGCCTCTCTAACTTCGGTTTTACTAATACGTTGATAAAAACAAAAATCTTTATTTTCATTTATGGTACTAAAGTCAGTAAAGTAAATCATATTTTCAAATTCTTCATTAAAAAGTTTAGCAAAATATCTCATCCACCTTTATTGAATATCATCTTCTAAGAAAAATATTTTTTAATCTTCATCCCTAATACATTTCACGAAAATAAAAAGGAAAAATAAGTCCTAATAAATAAAAAATAAAACAAACCAAACAAACCCTAAATATAAATTAATAAATAAAGCAAAAAAAAAACCTATCTAATTAGCATGCCTTCGACATTAAACATAAGCCTTGATTGGACTATCAGCACTAATAAGCCAACCTTTAGAAAAAGATCGAATTACTTATGAAAATTATCATTTTATCTATTTTCCTATTGATCCTTGTGTGAACTCTAAAAATTTGCACTCCGACTTTACTAAGAGAGTTTTGGTGTTTCATGTCAAATTTTTAGAAGGCATATTAGGTAGTAAAGAAGACACTATCAAGCGAGATTTCGCTCTCATTTCGTTAGAATTTTATAATATCTACCCATATGCATAAGCTCCTAAGGTTAACTACCCTTCCGCGTGACAAGAGATAGCTTTCAATTATGGCTAACTGTTAAAAACTAAATGTTTAGCATATAGTACCAGTAATTTAATTTAGAATTTGAAATTAATAATCATAAACTTAAAGTTGATTGTTGGTGGGGGGAATGGATATGATCACGTACCTGATCAAATCTCATAATTTCATCCTCTTGAGTTGTCATGATCCATGATCTACTTAGTCAAAGTAAATAGTCAACTCAACCTAATTGAATGACCTTTATCAGCAACCATAGGTTGTTTCGTGCAAGAAATCTTGTCGAGCTAAGATGGATGTTTGTTTAAAATATAATCAATAATACAATCAAGGGTATTGGACTTACCTCAATATCAGAATAGGAGGTCTAGGACACTAGGTTCTAGTTAAGACTTTTTGTTAATGTGTGACCATAATCAAAGCTTTTAACACTTTAATATTTTGTTGCGTTGAATATTATCCACACTTGGTAGCAGAGGATCCCCAATTTAACTTTATGGGTTGCCATATAAGTGGGGCTACTTTGAGAGTCAATAACACAACAAGGGGTACCAGGCTTGCCTCAATACCATAATAGGAAGTCTAGGATACTAGGTTCTAGTTAATATTTTTTGTTAATGTAGCCATCATCAAAGCTTTTAACACTTTTATTTTTTGTTGCTTTGAATATTATCCACACTTCCTAATAGAGGATCCCCAATTTAACTTTATGGGTTACCATATAGGTGGGGCGACTTTGAGAGTTGACATTTTAAAGTGAATTTCCTTCATAAGAAATATTGAAGGTCTAATGCAAACTTATATATATATATATATATATATATATATATATATATATATACATTGTCATTTTAGATTTGTCGTATACAACTGATACAATATTCAAGTCTTGTCAACTTTAGTTCTTGCAAGGAAGAGGATCATACTTGAAAAGTGAGACTTGAAACCTTGCCCTATAGGCAAGGCAACCAGTTTGAAAACACCGCATAAAAATGAGACTTTAAATTTGCGCTTGAAAAATAGTTTGTGAATTTTGAAAAATATTTTCTCATTTTCAAAGGGATGGGTGATTCTCGGAACAAGGCAAAGTTGAGTTCACTTTTGTTTTAGCCCAATCATCATTCTCAATCTTTATACTTTAACATCCAACAAATTTGTCGTAACACATTAGGTCAAAACTAATTTCGACAATTTGATATATTGTGCACAATTTTTTATGTATTTTTGGTGCATTCAACATTTCATTTACAGAATGCACTTACACTCTTTTTATGTATTTGCACAGTATACTCCATGCATGTTAATGTACCTGCATGCTTTTCAATGTGCCTAAACAATGCATTTGCACTGTACTCCCGCACTTTTGAATGTGCTTTAAAATTTCTAATGCATTTACAATCTTTCAGGGCATATATAATATGCAGTTATACACTCTTTAATGCCTTCACATAATACATTTGTGTGCTCTTGGAATAATAGCATGCTTCTCAAATTAGGTGCACTTTTCTTAGGCAGCTATATACTTCTCAAGGAAGTGGCATGCTTCTCGAGTCAACAACATGCTTCTTGAGAGTTGCACAATTCTCAAGGTTTTGATGCTTTTTAATACATCACATTTAAATTTGACAGTTGTGTTTTGATGTGTGAAAGATTGTAACTTTTTACTATTTGTGTAAAAAAAATTATTAAAATGTGCACAAAATTTCATTTTGAATTTTAAAATATTCTCTTATGCATTTTATATGCATGAGTGTACATATTACGGGTCCAGCGACATCGAAGAAATGTTAAAATGTTTTGGGTATGTCATAAAATGAGATTTTTGTCTTTTTGTCTTAATATTTAAGCGAGGCAGACCTGTGACGAATCAAATTTTCTCCTTTAAATAGGAGGGGTGTAGCTTGGCTTACTTCATCCCATCCAAGTTAATTTGAATTTTCATTTGGTTGTGGGTATTCAAGATAATTATGAGAGTGGTAGGGAAATTCTATTCATGCTTGTTAACAAGCTGCATGGTTCATTACAAATCCCCTGTAAATTCAGTGCAATCAATTTAATGTTCCATCATGTCCCATCTCTTGCAGTTTTAATCTTATTTTTATTACTCAGCAATTTTATTTTTAGTTTAATTCATTTTAATAATGCATTCACATTTGAAAGTTCTCTTATGTTCTGCTATAAACTGCGTTCAATTCAGATTTTGGCATCCACTTGATGCCTATCTCGCATAGGGGGCATATTCGTGGGAATTTAAACCTTCCTATCACGCTTAAAAAAGCAGGCATTATCAATGTTGTGAGGTATTGCAACCGTACGTCTTCTAATCTGCCACACTTGAAGCGTACATAGGCCTTTGAAGCTCGAGGGAATAATGCAAAATTATCCCCAACAGTAGCACAATCAGTATCAATTATTCCAACATGATTATTTATCGTCATGTGCTAGGCCATGAGTGTCATTTATTTATTCACGGTTATTTAGTCATTAGGAAATGGACGTTATTTGTTTTGGTGAATTAGTAATTATATTGGCAAACCTATTTGACATAAACGGTTGTTTCAACGCTTCTATGTAAAACTTTGATTATTGGCTACTGAAGAATAGTGGCTCAACCCTAGATCTGATCTCGCCCTCCCAACCAACTTCCATCCCTCCATCACACCCATATAAGTTAATAGTTCAATAGAATAATATGAATAACAGAAAGAACAGAAGTCTGTGAAGATTAGCAGGATCAAGGGTGAAATTAACAGAACATTTTCACATTGTTAAAAAGAGGGAGGTTGCAAACCCCAAATAATTGGGAATACATTAATGATGATGTTGATAAATAGTGCCTCACATTAGCAGGGGAATTAATTGAATTTGTTAAAACAATGTAATGGGGGAAATATTCCTAGGATTTGGAAAAAAGCATACTTTGAAGCCTCCAGCAGTGCCTGCATTGATGACAAGATCTGGTTTCAATGCCTGGATAGAAGCATAAGTCACCAGAGATGCTGAAACTGTACCTACGCTATCAACTCCTGAAATGAAATATAAAGAACAAGGTCAATAAAAAATTAAGTAGCAGTAAAAGGGAGGTACAACATGGCATCAATAAAGAGCACTTTAGAAAAATTGCATGCTTCGTATGATTATATGAACGAAGAAGACGATCAACTGAAAGGACAAAATAAAAGAATGGCAATGCATCTTAAAAACTGGGGCATCTAACACAAACCATACAATACCTTTAAAATCCAAGTTCTCAATTCTTGATGAGGGGCACATGCACCCAAACAATACCTTTAACATCCAAGTTCTCAATTCTTGATGATGGGCCCATGCACTTGGCCACATAATCTCAAAGCATGGCTCCTCCATCCAAAGTACTCTCATTATTAAGTCAATTGAATCCCATCCCCACACATTTACAAAGAAACATTCTCATCTTTAAAAATAAGTTAGTTCAAGTACACCAAAATCTTAGTGTCAATGATATAATGATTAAACTAGGACTTGAGTAAGTAGTCTTTTGAGAGTTATTGTAATTTATAGTTAATCAATGTGTATCATGAATAATAGGAAGCTTATAATTCTTTACAAAGCTTGTATTTCTATGAATATTCCCAATTTGGAGGCATTGGGGCATGACGAGACGAAATGAGGTAAACATTCACAGCCTATGTTTTATTCTCTTTCCTCCCCCACCAAATAAGTATGTATACTTCCTTGAGAAAGAGTTATCATACTCCCTGCACTAATCGAGAGCTTAGAGTGGGAGGGGGAGTTTAGCTACTGTAGCAACAACTGAATAGAGGAGGCAGCTATAATTACTGGAAGAGAAAAAAATAGAGAGCAAAAAAGAGGAAGAAGAAGAAAGGAAAATGAAGAAAAAAGAAAGAAGCTAAGGCAAGGAATTTCTAATTTTCCAGCTAATATTTCAATTTTTCAAATCAATCACACCATCATCAAACCAAATCTGCATGAAATGATATGACTCAACCATGCTTGCAAGTATCAGGTAATAGAAACAACGCCTCAATTAATCAAGACAAGGATAAGTCCAAATATCGTTATTGCTCGTTCAAAAAAATCATGTGCTTCCTGTCAAAGTAATCTCACACTACTGAACTATCTATCATTAGAATCGCTCAACAATAGCGGACA